>JAADYB010000401.1:0-21761 GCA_023338075.1 Phytopythium litorale
AGCAGCAGCAGCAGCAGCAGCAGCAAGAGGACCAAGTGATGAGGCGGAGAGCGGCCGGAGGAGCGATGCGCAAAGCGATCAAGTGCGTCGACGCTCTGGACCGCGTGCTCCAGGAGGGTTTACCGGCGGTCTTCGCTGGTCCAGTACGAACAGGTGATGCTTGAGCTGTGTGGCATGGTGCTTGGGCAGTTGACTGACTGTGTTCATTGCCGTGATGTGGCAGTCGCGATCGTGTTCGGGGCGTCGATGCTCAGCCCGCGGGAAGTGGTTGTCGTCAGCTTTCAAGACGTCGCGCGCGTGGATCTCGTGGAGGTTGGCAGCATTGGGACAAACCCCAGCTCTGCAGCATCCAACACCACGTCCGCACTTCCTCCCGATGCGCCGGCGAAGGGCAAGCTGGGGCGTCTGTACGTGCAGAAGCTGCTTCGCACTCTCATCATCGACGGCGCCTGCCAGCGGACAAGGTGGAGCGGGTTGTGTTTGCTCGGATTTCTCGTGAGTTTGCATGACTGACAACTCGCGCTCCGTGATGTCAGGGATCTCGCGGTCACTCGGATGCACATGGCGGTTCTGGCGGCGAAGCAGCAGACGCAGCCGATCCCAGGGTTTCAGCCAAAGCAGAACTTCTCACTGCGGCTTCCAAAGTCTAGACGCGGCCAAGAAGAACGCACGCACTGGATCAGGCTATCGACCGTCAGCGCCGGCGACAACCCAAGTCGTGACGCTGCAATCGACACGGAGCAGCATGCTCTCAACGCCGACGACGCCTTCATTTGGTACGTCCTAGAGAAGCCGATTCCAGGGTTCGTGGGCACCTTGTAGACCATCGCACCGACTGTCAAGGTGGATGGATGCTTCTCAAGAGGTGAGGACGAGGTCGTCCATAAATACCCCAGCACCAAGATCACCACGGCGCTGGCGAAGGCGAGTCCCTGGGCTCCAAGCGTCAGTCAGCATCTTTGACCTCTGCTTCGTGCCACGGAGAAGTGGGGCAGCGCTCGAGTCATGTTACAGCCGTCCGCATCGGCCGGCTCGTTCGCATCGATCGAGGAGCGCGTCGCCCACTTGAACTGGCGCAAGGTGTGCAATGAGCGACAGATCCAGGAGACGCTGCGCCGCAGTAAGCAGATGCAGGAGCGTGACGAATTCCTGCGCGCGGCCACCAAGCACGACGGGCGTGGCCAGCGCGAGTGGATGCACGGCGTGATCGCCCAGGAACTGCTCAAGCCCCTGCCGGTGACGGAGCACGCGTTCCACGAGATGACGCAGCAGCAGTCGGCGGATGAGCGCCGCATTCAGGACGCCAACAAGCGACACGTCGCCCAGATACGCTCCATCCAGGCGAAGCTGGACGCCCGTGAGGCCGACGCCGAGCGGAAGCGTGTGTTCGAACGCAAGAAGAAGGAGTTGCTGGGCACTGGTGGGCGGAGCGGTGGCTCACAAGGCGACAGCGCGAGCGGTTTGAATGCATGAGCGGATGAGGAATGGAAGACAATCGTCGGATCAATGAGCGAACACTGTTTACTGTGCTGATTGGATCCACGCTCAGCGAAAGGTGAGCAGCTCGATGTCGAAGAACAGGCTGGTGTTGGGCGGCACGAGTCCCGGGAAGCCCTTGCGACCGTACGCCTTGTCCGCGGGCACGAACACCTTGGCGCGCTCCTTCATGCACAGCCGCTCGACGCCCTCGTCTAGTCCCGGGATGACCTGCTCCGCGCCGAGCTTGAACTTGAAGGGCTTGTCTCGGTCGCGCGACGAGTCGAACTTCTTGCCGTCCTGCAGCTACATGTATCGAGTCCCCAGCGTGTCAGTAAGGAGCCGACGGAGTGCTGATGGAGACGGACGCAGCCCTCACGTAGCCGATGTAGTGGATGACGACGGTCTGGCCCTTCTTGGGGTAGTTGACGCCGTCGCCGGCGACGAACACCTCGACTTGGATCTCCCCCGGCCGCTGTCATCGCTGCTGTTAGACTCCGAGCTGACCGCATTGGCCACGCGGAGGATCCATCCTCACCGCATTCGGCACCGCGAAGTCCTTGGGCTCCATCATCGTGGCTGCTTCTTGTCTTGGCGTTGCGTTGGGGGAAGGAAGAATGCGGCGCCGACAAGGGATATATATAGGTGGTGTGCATGAAGACATGTCGTTGGATTCAACAGCGTGTTCTCGATCTGGACATGCAGCTTCTCACCCCAACGCATGAAGCAAAACCCTGAGACTCGCGCTCAAAGTGGTGAGAGGCCGTGCACTGCATCCGCCTCGCCCAGTCGGCTTGGACCCATTCAGTCGACGCGCTTGCCCTTGCGGCGCGTGGTCGGCGACAGCTCCGCCTCTTCGTCGTCCGTCTTGGCCTTCTTGGTTTCCTTGGCCTTGTCGGTGCTGACGGCGTCACCAGCAGTGCTCGCGCTCACTACCTTGCCGCCGGGGAACATGAAGACGAGCGAGACCTGGATGACGCCCATGACGAGCGCGAAGAGGTTGGGCAGGATGACGAGCGGGTCGTTGAGCATGAGTCCGTAGGTGGTCCACACGCTGCCAGCCACCACGTTCATGACCGACATGCCGAAGGGCAGGCCGGACGCGTCCTTGGTGCGCAGGATGGTGGGCAGCTGCAGCAGCGGCGACGAGGCTGTGAGGAAGGACAACACGTTGGCCGGCACGCCTGTGAGCAGCTGCGTGTCCTCGAGCGGCTTGGTGGCCACCTGCGAGGCGAGCAGCAACAGGAAGACGGCGGCCGATGAGAGCAGGCGGCGCGCCTGGCGCTTGTCGCCGGCGAAGCGGTAGTACGAGGCCACGTAGAAGCCGCCGAGCACGACGCCGAGGAAGGACGTGCCGCCCACCACCAGGTTGCCCGTCGTGTAGCCGTACAGCGTGTAGATGACCGACTGCACAAAGTAGAAGAAGAAGGGCGCGAACGCAAACTGCAGCGTGCTGCGCGCGCGCCGGATCGTCGCCACCGTCGGCCTGCCATGGCGAGGAGAGGGCACAAGACGGCGTCCATCAGGTGGTTAGTTCGTCCTGCGGCCGCGGTGGTGGCGCGAACACCAAGGCGCGCACCATGGGGAGAGCGCGAAGACGACGGACGAGCCGACGGCCACGAGCGGCACGGCCTTGGCCGCCAGGAAATACGCCATGTAGGCCGCGTTCTGCAGCGACTGGGCCGACGACATGCTGCCGCGCGCTCCTCTTGAGATGTGGGGGCGACTTGGTCGCCAGCACTCGCCACGTTGCCTGCCCAACGGGCGGATGCGGCGAGTTGTCTTGGGTTCACTATGGGGCTTATTTCACAAAGTCTACTCGAATGATATGATAGATTATAGTGTACTATGTGCTGGAGTTCTGTAGATATATCTTCAAGCGACATCTGAAATTACTTATCGATGTATATCGTTTTACAAGAGTTCAGCTCCTGGCGGTGGCGTCTGCGACGCGCGCGAACGCCAATGGCGACGAGAACGCCCTGAAGACTATCCTCGCGGCTCTCCATCGCTTTGAATCGCGTCCTCGAAGTCGCTCTCCGAGTCGTCATCGCCCTCGCTGCGATGGAGCTTCTGGGGGCTTGCCGCTGAGGCGTCGGCGGGATCGGGTGCTTGCTGGTAGTGATCGTATGCCTCGGTTTCGAAGCTGTACGCGCTCTCGTCAACCAGTTGAGACTGCTGCTGCTCGCTGTCTGCTGCAACGAACTCGGCGGCAGTGCCGAGCGACTCGCCCTCATGCTGTGCATGGAGCATCTCGGCCTCGGCCACGGCTTGCGCGGCAATCTCGAGCGCCTCCTTGAGAGTCGCCACTTCGTCCTTGTAATCGTACAGCAATCGCTCCAATCCCGTGCGTGACGCGTACTCGCGCTTGAGTGACTCCTCCGCCGCAAGCTTCTCCATCCTCAACTGCGCTGCGTTCTGTTTGTATGCAACAGCAAGCGATCAGTGTCCACCGCAGTACGACCTGTGCTGATCGGCAGCAGTATCTTACCGCACGTTCGAGGTCCAACTGGGTCTTGGACTCTTCGTGGGATGCGCGCTCGCGATCCACGACGGTGCTCACCACGCGAAAGACCCGCCAAACGCGCAAGATGCCGAGCAGACGGACGGCTTGACGCAGAGCAAGGAGGTCAGGGCGACAGACCACAGGCAGGTGGTTACCAATCAGCGACTCACCTTTTGACTCGGTCCATGCCTCGATCGCGAGACTTGCTGCAACAAGCGTCGCGTCGAGCACATAACCCGAGTGGGCCAAGAACTTGCGCCGAAACAGCGCGAGCAGCACCACCAACTCGAGTAGGTAGATGCCCATCGCAAGCGTGGAGATGGCTGCGAGAACTCGAGCGGCGACTGCAACCCCTAGCTCGCCATACTCCACGCTCACCGGCACTCCATGAATGCCACCGCCTCGCGATTGGTACGCGTTGACCAGCTCGCGGTGCGTTTGGATGTAGATTTGTGCAGCGGAGGCGCAGACGTCGGTTCCGATGAGCAGAATCAAGCCCACCTGGGCCTCCGCCGTCTCCAAAAAGTCGCCTAGCGCCGCTTGGACGGCTCGCCAGTGCGCAATCGCCTCGCTCCTCGGGTTCCCATCCATATGCTCCGAAGTTGGACTGTGCTGCACGCCATCTGCAGCAGGCTTCTTGGTCGACTTGGCAGCGATCTGGTGGCTCCGCTTCTCCAGGACGTACGAGGACTCGGTTGCGGCACGCGTCTGCTCCGCCTTGGCCTCCACCACCTCCACCGCCTTGTCTGCAGCTGGAACTGCATAGTCACTCGCCGTAGCGTCCGCCATTGCTGCCCGCATGAAGCGATCGGCCAGACCGCCGGTCGAGTGTCAACTTGTCGAATGGGACGGACCCCAAAGGACGCGAGTGGATCCTTCAGCGTGTTCTGGATGGGTTCACTGTTCTTGTATATAAATGTAAGGTCGGTTCTTCCTCTAGAAGGGAATATCACCAAGGGGGAAGTTCCAGAATGCTTCCGATACAAAACCCAAGATATCCGACCCAGAAGGGCGACACCGTCGCTCAGAATCACATCTGCGATTGCATCAACCGGACTGAGGAAGCGTCGAGATGGCCGGCAAGGAGGAGTTCCTGAGCAAGAAGTACGAGAAGTGGAACAAGTTCGAGGTGCGCGCTGTCATGTGTGGCGTCTTGCGGACCTCCATGAGTGCTGGCGGTCGTTGTACGCGCTCTGGGGGCTCCAACCCCCCGCGAATCCTGCTCACGTTGCCTCTTCCTCCTCTTGTCTGGCGCCTCCTTGCTGCTCACAGGTCGACTCGGACTCGGACGAAGATGAGAGCGGCGGAGCCGGTGGTGTGCCGCGCGTGCCGACCCAGTTCGATGTCGAGGGCGACGGTGCGTTGGCTGCTGCTGAAGTATGAGGGAAGGAATCGCTGGGAAAGGCTGACGACCGATCGGACAGCGGACATTGTGGTGAGCACCGAGATGCTGCTCACCCCCGCGCAGGTGGAGCGGTACAAGAAGCTGGAGAAGAAGCAGCTCGAGGTCTGGCAGGTGGTCGTGCGCAAGCTGCGCGTGTGGTCGGCGTCCAGCGCGGGCGACGCGGACGGGCAAGACGCCGTGCCGTGCCGCCCGTACTGCATCCTCGTCAACAATCTCTACCCGCTCGGCCAGGTCGTGAGCAAGAAGATCTGCGACCCGCCCGAGGTCTACCCGTCGCCCAAGACGGTGCTCGAGCTCACGCTGCACGCGATGGTCGACCCGCCGAGCAACACGCCACAGCACCGGCCCGACAAGATCGTCTTCCCGGACAGGAACTACGTGGGCCAGCTGCGCAAGTCGTACGCCGCGCTCGGCATCGAGTGCTCGTACTTGTCCGAGTCGGATGGCATCGACGCCTACATCCAGTACGCCTCGCCGCTTCTTGGGTATGCGGACACCTCCCCCTTGGTGACTCACCCCTGGTGACTGTTGTTGTTCACAGGGAGCTGTCGAACCACCTCGTCCGGAACGACCTGGCGTCGGTGGCCGAGGTGAGCAGCCGCCCCGGCATGCTGTCCGGGTCGGGCATCACGTCCGACCTGCTGCGTGAGTACTACGCTGCATGCGCGACCTTCGCGGAGCTCGAGCCGTGGAACCGCCTGGCGGAGCGCCAGGCGATACAGGTGGATGCGGTGGGCGACGACGAGCTGCGCATCGACAAACGACACCACGTCGGCCGCGGCACGATCTTCACGTCCGTGATTGGGACGAAGGCTGCCGACGCGCACATCCGCGGCCTCGCGCTGTTCTACACGCGCGCGGACCTCCAGCGCCGGGTGCTTCCGTCCGGAGAGAAGCTCGCGCTGCTCGAGAACCCTGCGCTGCGGCGGTGTGCGAACTGTGACAAGAAGGCGGCGCCTGGCAAGGAGCTGAAGCGCTGCACGCGGTGCAAGTCGACGTTCTACTGCGACGCGGCGTGTCAGCGTGGCCACTGGCCGGACCACAAGATCAGTTGCTTGCCGGCGGACAGCGCCGCCCCGGGCGACAAGAAGATCCAGTGGGGCGTGAAGGAGATCTCGATCCTCTACGGCCCCCTCACGTCTGTGCCGTTCGACGACCTCGACACGATCGACAAGCACGGGTTCAAGATCGCTAATCTCCGCGGGGAGCAGATGTACCCGTCGGCCGTGGTCTTCCGCAAGGGCGAGCCGGACGTGGCGGATGCCACGGAACTCGTCTGGCTAACGCGCGCGCTCCACGCGCAGATCGAGCTGCTGCAGAAGCACCCGCTGTTTATGCAGGAGACGATGGTCGAGCTGCTTGGGCTGGACGATGCAGACGGCGAGGACCACCAGCGGAAGGTCGAGCTGCAGGTCTCCACGTTCGGCCACGACGACTACCTCGTGGTCCGCAACAGCACGGTGCTCACCATGGACGACGTCGAGCGCTTGCGCAAGGCGGTCACCCGCGAGGACGCCCCCAGTGCCTCAGGTGAGACTGCGCAACGTGTTGAGAGCGATGCACCTGCCGCCACGCACGATGACGAGGAGGAGGGCAATATGGAGGACAGCGACGAGGGCAAGGCCTGCTGCGTCATGTGATGGACGGGCACGTGGGAGTAACATGCTGTCTCGTGTGTCTGTCTGTGTGCTTGCTCTGCCATTACTGTCGTCTGGTGGACCGCGCAGGCTGAGGCGGCTGGTGCAGAGCGCAGTGCTGCGGTGAAGCGTCCGCAGTTGGAAGGAGACGTGTGAGTGGAAGAAGTCATGGCATGTGTGATAAATACACGGCATTACGGTCTGTGAGCCTGCCAAGACGACGGCAAGGCGAGTACGAACGACACGAGCTGACATGTCCGAGCGCGCCGCTCACTCGTCGTAGAGCGCGCGCTGGAAGAAGGGACAGAAGACGACGGCCATGAAGAGCAGCGAGTCCATGCGGTCGAGCACGCCGCCGCCGACGCGCAGGAGGTACCGGCCCGTGACGCGCACCTTGGCGATCTTCTTGAGACTCAGCAGCATGAGCTTGCACAGGTGGCTGAAGACGACGGCCGTGGCGGCGAGCAGCGCGACGTACGGCGTGTCCATGTCGAAGTCCACGACTTGGGCCACGAGGAAGACGGCGCCGACGGCGCAGCCGACGGCACCCACGAGCTTCTCGTAATTGAGCCGCGTCGTGACGCGAGGCCGCAGCGGGTGTGTCCACGGGAACTGCGCGGCCTTGAGCAGCCGCTCGAACACGAAGCTGCCGACCTCGGAGCCCCAGGCGATGACGAAGAAGGCGGCGAGCACGTGCTTGCTGTCCGCCGTGGGCGACCGCGAGAAGAAGGTGAGCGTCGCCGCGAAGCAGCCCACGTAGAACAGCCCGACGATGTCCATGACGGCCAGCACGGCCGACTCCATGGCCTCCTGGCACGTCAGCACGCGCGTGATCATGAGCACGCCGGCGGCCACGAGCAGCAACGAAAAGGGCTCGAGCACGACGGCCAGGTACTTGTCGGTGATCTGCGCCGTGGCCTCGGGCTCGTCGTCTTGCTGGCCGCCGCTGGACCCGTAGAGGTAGTACGCGCCGTTGCGCTTGGTGAGCAGCACGTTGAGGGACGCGAGGAAGTAGTAGCCGTAGCGGATGACCGTGCTGAGTGCGGACGGGTAATTGGGGGCGAGCGAGGCGAAGCAGACACCCAGGAAGGTGCTGAGCACCACGTAGACGATCGGCATGAGCGTCTTGCCGGGGATGAAGCACAGCGCGACGGCCGCGGCCGAGGCCGCCGCTGCCAGCACGAGTGCGGCGACCGCCTTGTTGCCGCGGAAGCACTTCTCGGCGAGCGGCGTGACAGCCGTCGTGCCGAGGTCAACCGAGTAGCTGATGATCTGCGCGTACAAGTCGCGCGACGTCTGCTTCTCGTGCAGCTTGAAGGGCAGGAAGAGTCTCAGCCGCACGCGGTACGCGAGCCAGGCGAACTCGTAGTTGGCCAGCGCCACGAACACGCTGTAGATGTACGGCAGCAGGTCGAACGCGTCGGCGTAGACGGCGGCGAGCAGGATGCCGGCGGGGATGGCGCACAGCACGGCGGTCTCGAAGAACAGCAGCACGAGGTCGCCGCACGAGAGGTTCTGCAGCTCGATGTCCGACTTCTCCCACCAGGACGGCCGCTCGTCGTTGCCCGCGGCGCTACTGCCGCGGTTCGGGTCCCGGAACGCGTCCGCGCCCGTCACGTCGGCGTCGTTGGCGCGCAGGATGGCCATGGACGACGGCCGCAGCATGGACAGCGTGCTGCGCTTGGCGCCGGACCCCGAGGCGGACCCGGCGTCCGCGAAGCTGTAGGTGCCGCGGCCGGGCGAGTCGTCCTCCACGACAAACATGCCGCCGCTGCCGCCCAACACGTGCACGTCGAAGCCCGACGGCATCCTGACGGGGCGAGCGCTGCCGCACTGGAGCTGTCCGGGTGTCGGGCGCCGCTAATGCGTCGGTGCCGAGGTGTCGGAGCAGCAGGAATGAGCGCTCCGGAGCCCGAGGGCGGAGCTGAACATGGGGAATAAGAGCGCTCCGGTGCTGGGAGGCCAGATGGCAAGCGGTGCCTGGCCGATCGAGCCGGTCCGTCCGGGAAGAATTCGGCATTTACAGCGAATCAGCGAAGAGGAGGAGAGTGGTTCTCACGCTTCGATTGGACTAAAAACGGTTCCGTGAAGTGTTGCATTTGGAATAGATAACATGTACAAACTAATAAATGATTGAATCGTTATCATATACCAGTGAAGGTCTTTGTCATTATACTCTGTCATAGATAATTATCTTGCTAGATGTTCGGTAGAAAACGGCCGGCGCTGACGAGCGGCTGTTTTTGACGAATGGCTGCCCTCGCATCCGCCTGACGGCGCCAAAGAAGACTTGACACGATTGATCCGATCCATCCCGATCCGGGTCGGGATCGCGTCATGGGAGCGCCACCGCCGCCGCCCCAGCCGCCAGCGGCGCCTGCGCGTCGGTCTCAGGTCTCAGGTCGCGGCCTGGCGCCTGTAGTGTTGTGTTTGCTGCTGGCCGTCTCGGCCGCGCTGTTGCCGCAGTCGCTGTGGCTGAACGGGTACTACGCGCTCTTCTCGGCTTATGGGTGCGTCGACACGGAGGGGCACGTGGACGCGCGGTTCTTCCGCCCGGACGTGTGCGTTACGCCGCGCCAGCGCTCGGAGGCCATCACGCGACTCGTGCGCGAGATGAGCGCCATGCTCGAGAGCCGCGACCTGGACTACTGGCTCGACAGCGGCACGCTGCTGGGCCAGTTCCGGCGCCAGCAGGTCATCGCGTGGGACAACGATGCCGACTTTGGCGTCACGACCGAGGCGTTCGAGCAGCTGCGCACGCGGCGGTGGGCGGTGCCAGAGGGCTACAAGCTCCAGGTGCTCGGGAGCGAGTTCTACGACGACGACCGCCGCGACTGGAATATCCCCGCGCGGCTAGTAGACAAGAGGCTGGGCTTCTACGTCGACGTGTTTGTGTTCGCCGAGGGAGAAGCCCCCGGCGGTATCGAGCTGATTGGTCCTCCGCCGTCCGACTGCTGGGCCAGGTGCGCCAAGTGCCTCACTGTTGGGAGCGGCAAGGCCAAGCTGCTGCTGATCCCCAAGAGTTACGTGTTCCCACTCCTGCGCTGCCGCTTCGCCGACTTTGACGTGCTCTGCCCAGCCAAGCGGTCGCTGTACCTTGACCACATCTACGGGTCCGACTTTCGTACCGAGAAAATGGAGTCGAGCGACGAGTAGAGAGGCCTGGACGTTTGACGCAGTGCAATGTCATTGAAGGCGTTGCATCGCGCTTCAAAATGGGTACAAAACGCCTATCGGTCTCGTACTTCTGTGTGTTGCGGTACTACACTGCTTCAAAACACTTTGCTCGACAAGCTGCCGTCCCACAAAGAACTGGCACGTAGCCAGTTTTGATTCGTCAAAAAGTGGATTACAGCCATTTTCATTGGATAAAAAGGATGTAACATATTCAAAAGCCAGGGAATAAGTGGTGCACGTCCCGCCACCCCTGGGGCATTTTGAACCGCGCCGCCCCAAGACCAGGTTCAAGGCCCTTCATCACCATGGAGTCGCTCGAAGCCGCAGCCTCCAGCGCTGCCGAGACGCCCGCCGCCGCGCTCCTGGACGTGCTACCAGTTGCAGGAGACGCTGCCGAGTCCATCGATACCATTACCGCCGCATTAGCCCCTGAGACAGCGGCGGAACCGGCCAAAGACGCGGCGGAGAGCGAGCCGGACCGCAAGCGCCGCAAGAAGAACCTGAGCAACGACGAGCGCCGCGCCATGGCCGAGTTCCTGCTGCAGCGCTGTCAAGGGACGGGTCGTTTGCCTCACTCAGCGCTCGCGGACGCCGCGGCAGCCTTCGGGGTGCACCGCAACACGGCGTCGCGCATCTGGCATCAGCTCAAGTCAGCGCTCGTCAAGGGCGAGCCGGCGATCACCAAGAACGAGTCGCCGCTCCTGGACGCTCCCGCCGCCGCTACTGCCCCCGGTAACGCCGTCGAAGCTGTGACCGCACCGCTGACGGCCTCGGGGCGGCTGAGCGAGGAGCTGGCCAAGCACGTGCTGTCGCGCAAGCGCAACTCGGGGCGGCGCAAGAAGGACTACTCGGCCGAGCTGGCGCGGCTCAAGGCGCTGCCCATGCACCAGCGCGGGTCGCTACGCGCGCTCGCGTCGGCTGTCGGCGTGCCTCGGACGACGCTGTTCAGGCTGTTACGGGACGAGGAGGGCGGGGCGGGAGACGCCGAGCCGGCCGCAGCCGCGACGGCCGTGCACGACACGGTCAAGCCGCTGCTGTCGGACAAGAACAAAATGGAGCGGCTGCGCTTCTGCGCGGCCAAGCTGCGGCCCAACGGACTGTTCGACGACATGCTGAACGTGATCCACCTCAACATGCGGCCGTTTTCGCTGTGCGGGACCGTCGGCGGCGACGGCAAGGGCGAGACGGGCAAGAGGAAGGCGCGCGTCATGTTCCTTGCGGCCGTCGCGCGTCCGCAATGGGACGCCGCGCGCAACGCGCACTTTGACGGCAAGATCGGCGTCTGGCCGTTCCTGAGCGCGACGGCGGCGGACACGCCGACGGTGGTCGAGGCGGTGACCAAGGCCGAGATCCAGCAGCTGCTGACTTCGCGCGTGCTGCCGGCGATCCGCGAGAAGCTGCCGCGGCACCAGCACGTGCTGGTGCAGCTCGACAGCCAGCACGTCCGCTTGCCGCCAGACGACCCGGTGGTGTCTGCGCAGGGCTCGGTGGACGGCTGGAGCATGCGCCTGCAGTACCAGCCAGCGTACAGCCCGGACCTCGTGGTGCTCGACAACGCGTTCTTCCGGACCATCGAGCTGTCGGTCAAGGAGAGCCGACCGGAGACGCTCGCGCAGCTCGAGACGGCCGTCAAGCGCGCATTCGCCGCCATGCCCAAGCGGCGCGTGACGGACGCGTTCCTGGTGCTGCAGAAGAAGATGGAGGCGACCATGCGCGTGCGAGGGTCCAACACGTACGAGATGGCGGCGCGGCCGACCAAGAGGTCGCTCCAGCAGGACGGCAGCCTCCCCATGAGCGTGCTGTGCGACCCCGCGGCTGCGCTCGAGTGCCGCGCCGCGCTCGAGATGGTCGAGACGGTGCTGTGACCGTCGGCGTCGATGGTACGCGTGCGTTGAATAATCTAGTCGAGTAACGAGAACGAGTGATCCGGAGGCTGCGTTGATAGTGACCTCTACACGATGGACGTCGGCACCGACAGGACGGCCTCTACCTGCTGCAGCTGGTGGTGCTGCTGCATCTGCTGCTGCTGTTGCTGCTCCTGTTGTTGCTGCTGCTGCTGTTGCTGGAGCAGCAGCTGCTGCTTCTCGATCGCCGCCCTGCAGGCGATCGCGGCCTCGGGCTTGCACAGGATGCTGACCGGCAGACTGCCCTCGCGCTCAAGCTGCTCGCGACCCGTAGCACCACCCTCGAGCTCGTACGTGTTGGCGCCTTGCACGAGCATCGTGCACTCGAGCACTTTCTGCAGCGAGAGGAAGGCGTCGTCAATGTGCTCGCGAGTCAGCGCTTGGAACCCTGCCTGGACATTGTGCACTAGCTCTTCGAGCGGCGCGAGCGCGGCTGTGCGGGGAGGGACGGGCAAGCTCTTGATCGCTCGATCGATGTGCTTGAAAACGGCGTTGTCCAGCACCGTGAAGTCCGGCGAGTACGGCGGAGGGTTCTGCAGCGCGATCTGCCAGCCGTACCGCCGGCCTTCCTCTGCGAGCATCGGGTCGCCTTGCGCTGACCGGATCTTGGCGCTGTCCTGCTGGATGAAGATCGGCCGTGCCTTCAAGTGCGACGGCATTCTCCGGCGGATCTCCGGGATCACGACGCTGGCTAGCATGCGCTGCACGTCGTCCTTGCTCACCGTCTCCATCGGCGTCAACGAGACGTGACTCCCGGCCGCGTCATTGCCGTTGCCCAGCTCAAAGCCTTGCGGTGCTCGCGGATCTCCGTCCCCACCCATGATCACGTCTGTCTGGCCGACCGGCGGCCGGTCCAGGCGGTACTCGCCGTCTTCCGCCGCCTTGAGGAACGGCCAAATCCCGATCTTCCCGTCAAAGCGGCGCGCGTTGGCGCCGTCCCACTGCGGCCGCGCGATGGCCGCGAGGCACATGACGCGCACCTTCTTGTCTCGAGGCAGCGCGAACCACTTGACATTCACGTGCACCATGTTGAACATGTCGTCGAAGAGGCCGTTGGGCCGCAGCTTGGCGTGGCAGTACCGCAGCCGCTCCAGCTTGTTGCGCTCCGTCAGCGCCGGCTTGATCGAGTTGAGCGCGCGCACAGGGCTCGGGTCTTCGCGCAGCAGCTCGAACAGCGTCGTCTTGGGGATGCCGACGGCCGACGCCAGCGCGCGGATGGACCCGCGCTGCTCCACCGGCACCTCCCGCACTTTGTCCAGCGCCGCGGACCAATCGCGCTTGCGCCGGCCCTGGCGGCCGACCTTGCGCGACGCCACGTCGCAGACGGGCTCGCCGCGCTCCAGGCTGGCGGCCGCGCGCTTCCAGAGCCGCGAGACCGTGCGCCGGTCGACACAGAACTCGACCGCGGCCTCGTTGATGGCGTTGCGCGCCAGCTTGGCCGGCGCCTTGCCCGTCGGGTCGGCGCGCCTGGCCAGCAGGAAGTCCAGCATCTCGCGCCGCTCGTCGAACGTCATGTTCTTGTTGCCGCGCTCGCGCCGCGCCTGGGCCGTCGACGGAGAGGACGGCGGCGACGCGGCCGGTGTCGTCTGCGCCGCCTCGGGCGTTGCCAGCGTCTCCGCGCTCGCCGCTGGGTCCGCAGGCGCCGCAATCGCGACAACAGGTACCGTATGCCAGGCGGAAGCGCCGCTGGCCGCTGGAGACGGCGCGGACGCGTTGCCAGGGCCCGAGGGAGCGGCGAGCATGGCGGGATGATCGATCGCTCGGCCGGCGTCTGCTTGCTTGGTGTTGTGGAAATGGGCGGCGAGTTGACCGGCAGTTTGAATCGGCCCGGAGGGGGCGGATGGAAGGGAACGGAGGGGGGAATTCGGGGGAGGAAGCGGGGTTTTGGCCAATGACAGACGCGTATTTGGCAATAGTGTCCGGTCAGGAGCGTCACCTCGACGAAACGCCAAGAGAACGAAGACGCGTGTTCCTCCGTAAATGTCGCAAATGGCTGCTGGATTCTTAAAACACGGAGCCCAACTGGATATACGCGACTGTTCACGACGGACAGGCCGCGATTTCTTCAACTAAACGACCATCACTCGTGTTCCAATAGTTCTAAAACACGATACATCAAGACGCCATATTTACAGTGCGCGGTAGTATCTGGTGGTGCGGAAGCTTTTGGCTGGAAACCACTCGACCAAGGACCCGATCGACGCCTCCATCTCTCGTCCGCTTCGCCGCTCGCCGCGACGACCATGAGCAGAGGACGCGGCCGCGGCCGCGTGCGCTTCGGCGGGAGCCGGGACTCGATGCTGGCGGACGTGCTGGACGAGACGCGCGAGGACCTGGGGCTCTCGCACACGCAGATGGAGCAGCTTCACGTGCGTTGGCTCGCTCGTCCTGCTTTGGTTGGTCGCGGGCTGGATGCTGACGCTGCTGCTGCTGCTGCTGCTGCTGCTACTGGTTGATTGGGAATCGTTCAGGCGGAGGCCGGGTCGGCGCTGTATCCGCCGCTGGAGCTACCGCACCCGGAGGCGCTCACGGACGCGGACGCGTACCTCATCCAGCGCCAGCGCATGGTCGCCCACAAGCTCGAGAACTTGTACCAGTCGTGGGACGTGGACCAAGCGGTCGTGGGCAAGGGAGCGCAGGACGCGGCGCCCCTGGCGCTCGTGCATGTGACGCTCCCCGAGCCGTCGGCCGCGCAGAAGAGCGAGGTGTTTGTGCCCGAGGAGCTGCAGTCCAACTCGCTCAGCGGCGGCCGCACGGGGGCGGCGGCGCTGCAGCAGCAGCGCGGCATCATGCAGCCGCGGGCGTTCGAGAACGTGTTCAAGTCGCTCGAGGCGCAGGAGCAGAAGGTGGCGGGCGACAAGGCCAAGAACGCCGCGCAGGAGCACGACGACGCCGACATGGAGGAGAACGAGGAGGACCTGGTGCGTTCACGCGTCTGGTTGCTTGCGGTGATGGTGAATGAACGGGGCGACTCACCGCTTGGCTGTTCCGAACAGGGCGACGACATGAACGACTACACGTTCGACTACTACGACAGCGACGCCGGGAGCGACGAAGGCGATGAAGAAGTCTTCTTTTAGAGGAGCCGGACGGCTCGACCCGCCGGTATGCCTACAATCGGTGCCTGCTGTTTGCGCCAACGCCTTCTTCATGCTGGCCGACTAGTGGCCCGACATGGCGTGGCGCGGCATGGCTCGAGAACGCGCGCGAGAGACTTCTTTATTTATGGCGTTGCTTGTGTGGGTGGGTGTGGATGGACAATAGAGCAGCAGCACGGGCTTGCCGCATGACCATTGCCAGCATGTTCCCGCCGTTGCATCCGCCACAACAACAATGACAGCGTGAAGGGGTTCCAAGTGACCATAACGACCGACAACGCATCTGAAAGAGTCCGCGGGGCGGATGATATACTCAAGGAGGAACGGCTCGATGGGGAAGGCGGCCGCGGACCCACAGCGCGGCGCTCCTGGCGCCGACGCGTCGCCTCGGAGGCTTCTTCACTCGTGGTCGCCGGAGAGCAGCGACGCGCTGAGCGACGCGAGCCGGTTGTCCTCGTGCGAGGTGGCCGCCGCGCCGGCCGCCGCGTCGCCGCCCAGCTCGGGCGACTTCTGCGCCATGTTGGACAGCGAGTAGTTATACATAACGGAGTAGTTGGCCGGCGCGATCGGCGGCGGCTTGGCGCGGTGGATGATCTCGCCCGGGCGAGGACGCGTGCGCGGGCGGCCGCGCGGCTTGCCCGTGCCGCGGCTCTTCTTCTTGGGCGGCTTGCCGGCCTCGCCGGCGCTCGCGTTCAGCTTGTCCAGCCCGTCGTCGAGCTCGCCGTCCTTGTGCTCCTCCGCGACTGCCTGCGCGCCGCCAGCCTCGTCCTTGGCAGCGCCGGCAGCACCCGGCAGCACGCCGGGGAACCCCGGCAGCAGCGGCATGGGCAGTCCGTAGCCCCACATAGGGAACTGCTTGATCGTCTTCTCGGCGTCGGCCTTGGCGCGCGCCGCGACGTCCTTCTTGGGCGGCCGGCCGCGCTTGCGCTTCGGCGCCTCCTCGCTGGACGGCGTCAGGTTGCCGAACTGCGCGCCGCCGAGCAGCGACAGCGGCGACGACTGGCTCGAGAAGGCGTCGCCCGCCGCCGCGCCGAGCCCCATGGCGTCCGTTGACGCGAACGTCGCGCTGGCCGCCGTGCTCGTCGCCGTCCCAGAGACCGCCGACGAAGCCGCCGCGTCGCTGACCGTGGCCGAGGCCGAGGCCGCTCCAGCCCCCGCGGCGAGCTGCTGGTTGAGCGGCATCATGAAGGGCATCATGGGCATCATGAAGAGCGCCATCTGCTGCGTCATGACGGCGATCTCGCTCGGGCTCATGCTCGCGAGCTGCTGCTGCTGGAGCTGGAGCAGCTGCAGCTGCTGTTGCTGGAGCTGCTGCTGCAGCAGCGCGTTGGTGGCCAGCTCGCCGCCCTTGGCGCCGGCCTCCGCGCCCGGCCGCTTCTCCCGGTCCTCCGTCCCCGTTCCGGTGTTCATCGTCAGCTGCTTGTTGCCTCCACCTGCACCTGCCTGCACCTCGGACGTCGGCCGCGATTTATTGCGGATTTAGCGCGGATTTTCCTCCTGTCGCCGTCCGCCGTGGGGATTTTCAATCCAATAATGGACGGCGAATCGCCCGGAAGGACACGGCGCGGGGGCCTTCGCCGGCCGCTCATTCGCGAAAAATCCTTCGACGCCGTGGAAAACCTCGTTTTTGAACCGTTTCACGAGGTTTTAAAACAAGCACGAGGTTAAACTCCATGAATGCAGCGCGGTGATTCGTGGAAAGCAGATATGGAGAGCGGCGATTGGCGGAATTTAAATTTGCGCTGCAGCAGAGATGCGCGGGAAAAACCTCGAACCGCAGGGAAACGGCGCAGGATTAGGTACAACGTACCTTATTCGTCCTTTAATGGAGCTGTGTACCGTTTCGGGCGGTTGAACTTGCCTTGGTGCTGACGATCAATGATCATCGGACAATGAGCTCACTGCTCATGCATGAGGAGAAACTCGGGGTTGAAGCGGCTTCCCTGTGCATCGAGTGCAGTGAAGATGCGTCTGGGTATACAGGGCGTGGCTGTGGCGGAGCCCTCGCGCGTCCGCTTGGATCCATGAGCAAAATAAGCCATGACCGGCAGTGAAGCCGGCAAGTGAAGGGAGTGAGGGTGCTGGAAAGCGGAGACAACTGACAAATGACCGCGGTCTCCAGCGCTTCGCACTTCCCTCGGTGCAATTTCTCTCGAGTACCTCGAGGTGCCCGTTCTTTCATATCGTGCCGGCCGTCAAAGTGCCATAGCTGCCGTTGGGCACCGCGTTGAGCGGCTGTAATTCAGTCATCGACCGACGGCGAGACGATCGCACCAATGCAGCAGAAGCAGCACATTACCCAAGCGTAGTGAAGGCTTCCATCGTGGCCGTCGTTGGCCGAGCACGCTCCTTCCTCTGTGCATGGCGCTTCTTGGTCGGTCGAGTACCTTCGCGAGCTCGGCTGTCGTCGTGTTGACCTCGCTGAAGCGCTGATGGCAGACTACGCACGATATGGACAGTGAGATGCCGCGGCGGCAGCAGTCGGGGAAGCGCGCGCAGGACCTTGGCCAAGGAGCTCGTTTGACAATGCCGGAGTGTAGAGTGGCCAAGCTAGACGCGCTGGAAGTTCCATGCATACCTCACTCCAGCGCTCTCAACGCTCGGTGGACGTCACATCTAGCAACGACAGCTTGACATCAACATCCTCGCCACCAACAACCTCGTTGCAGTCATCCGCGCTCGAGTCGCTGTCCTCCATGCCAGACGCGGATGAATTCTCGATCTCCGCTTTGCCTCGAGAACCACTGGCCCACTGGATTACACCGGACGACGAGCCGAATGGTGCTGTGATGCCGACCACGACGCGGCGACATGCCTCCTATAGTCACTGCCAGGAGCAGCAAAGCTCGGCTCGAGCAATGAGGTGAGCCAGCGTCGACAGGCATCCTTCCAGCCCGTCGATCCTCATTGAAGGAGCTCAATGTGCCGATCCCCCAGCAGGATGCAGCTCCCTTTCTTTGAATGGCGACCGAGAGGACGAGCGCGTGGCTCGACGGTCGCCCATTGGCTCGCTACCACCGAGATGAAGTCGCCGCGTGTGAAGTGACTGCGGGTCGACCACAGCGATGTGTCACGGCCGAGTTGATGGCGGCGGAGGGGCAACGGAGACACTCACAACCGCATTGGTGTTCGCGGAGGTAACTCCACGCCAACTCGACACCGACCAGCAGAGCAGCAAGGGACTCCACTCCGCCAGTGATCATGGCACTGGCTGGACAAGAGGTCGAGGCTGACGCCCAGGCAGACGTGGGCGGCGACTACGCTGCGTATCGAGACGGCCCGGTTGCTTCTACTGCAGCCAAGCCCTCGTGGTGCTCGCGGCTATTCTTCAACTACGCGCACCCGGTCATGGCGACAGGCACCTCTCGTCAGCTGGACCTGGCGGATCTGTGGGAGCTTCGCGAGGAAGCGCACACAAGAGCCGCCTTCACGCGGTACCACGAGCACTACCGCGCGCACAGCGAGTCGCTCGAGCGCGCGTTGGTCACGACCTACGGATGGGACTTGGCGCTCTGCTCGATCGGCTGGGTCGTGCTCACCGCGTGCAACATCTTGGTGCCAATTGTGCTCCAGTACGTGATCGACGCGTTCAGTGCGGAGAGCTTCGACTCGACCGCGCTGGCCGTGTGGCTCGCTGCCTTCTTCGCGTCGAGGCTCGTGTACGCCTTCCTGTCGGCTCATGTGGACTTTCGGCTGGACAACGCGCTCGTCCGCGTGCTCGTCGCCCTTAAGAGTCTGATCTTCGTCAAGGCCATGCGCCGCAGCATCCGATCCAAGACCGACGACAGCAATGGAGGGAAGGAAGCACCCGTAGCGGACATCGCCAACCTGCTGACTGCCGACATGGACAGCGTCTACCTTGCCGGGTCGCAGATGCAGCACATCTGGATGCCACCGATCCAGATCGCCATCGTCGTCTACATGCTGTACCGCATTCTTGATGTCGCGGTGTTCGCGGGCGTCGGAGTCATCATCCTGACCATGGTCCTCAACTTCCTCCTGGCGAAGGGTTACACGTCTGCGTTTGCGCGCATCATGGTGGCCAAGGACGAGCGCCAGAAGGCGGTGCGCGAGCTCTTCAGCGCCATCCAAGTCGTCAAGTTCAACGCATGGGAGAAGCCATTTCTGGCGCGCATTCAACCGATTCGCGAGCGAGAGACGAGAGCGATCGCGCGGTGGATGTACCTGCTGTCGCTCACCGTGTTCCTCTTCTGGACGTCGCCCGTGTGCGTCTCCGTCGCGTCCTTCGCGACCTATGTGCTGGTTTTGGAGGAGGAGCTAACGGCTTCCAAGGTGTTCACGGCTCTGGCATTGTTCAACTTGATCCGCGATCCGCTCATGAAGCTGCCCGAGTCGATCCAGTACCTGATTCAGGCACGCATCGCCTTCCAGCGCATCCGAGCATTCCTCAATGCCGATGAAGTCGACGCCGCGGCGGTTCTCCCTGCCCATCGCACTGGAGGCAGTAGTGCAGATGATGACGTTGTCATTCGTGTCGAGAACGCTTCCTTCTGGTGGGACATCATGGACAAGACGACCAACGCCGTGCATGACGACCACGAGAAACTGAAGGCTGGGCGCGGAGGCGGAGCTTCGGCGGTACTTGCGGACGTCAATATTTCGATCAAGAAGGGTGACTTCGTGGTCGTCCACGGCTCGGTAGGGAGCGGCAAGTCCTCGCTGTGCGCAGCCTTACTCGGCGAGCTACCAGCGGCGTCAGGAAGCGTCTCCACCTACGATCGATCGATTGATCGCCGGCCAAGTATCGCGTACTATTCCCAGGAACCGTGGATCCAGTCCCGGTCAGTGCGCGACAACATCCTGTTTGGCCAGCCCTTCGACGCTAGCAAATACCAACAGGTGATCGATGCGTGCTGTCTTGGCCCAGATTTGAAGCAGTGGCCAGCGGGCGATCAGACCGAGATCGGACAGCGAGGCGTCAACCTCTCGGGCGGCCAGAAGGCGCGATTGGCGCTTGCACGGGCTTGCTATGCCGATGCTGATGTCTACGTTCTGGATAGTCCGCTGGCTGCCGTGGACGCTGTTGTTCAGTCGCAGATCGTCTCCAAGTGCCTCCGCACGCTGCTGAGAAGCAAGACGATCGTGCTCGTCACGCACACCACGGACGTCATCCACTCGGGCTGCGTCTCTCTCAGCGTATTGGTCGAGAACGGGACTGTGCGGTGTGAGAGGTATCAACCAACAGTCGAGCCTCAAGCGCAAGAAGCTTCTGAACCAGTCGTGGATGTCCAAGCCGACAGCACTACTGGACCTGTGGACAGTGACGGAGCCGGGAACGAGCTCGCGCTATCGAATGAGGCATCCGGGACGTTGGTTGAGGCAGAAAATCGCCAGGAAGGTCGCGTCAAGGCTCAAGTGTTCGCTGACTACTTCGCCGCGCTCGGCGGATGGTTCACTGCGGTCGCGTTCCTCTCAGTGCTGATCGCGTGGCAAGGCTTCCAGGTGGGCAGCGACTTATGGCTGAGCCACTGGACAGGTGAAATCGACTCAACATTCACACAGTCCGACTCGAAGCACAACCTGAACGTCTACGCACTGCTTGGCTTGGGTGTCGCGGTCATGGTGCTGGTGCGCACAATGCTGTCGGCATTTGTCGGTCTCCGAGCGGCACGCCATTTGTTTGACGGCATGACACGCTCGCTCATCTTCGCGCCGCTGCGGTTCTTCGATGGGAACCCGATCGGACGCATCATCAATCGCTTCTCGGAGGATATGTCGGTCGTGGATTTTCGCATGGCATTCTCGTGTTCTGGCGTGTTGGTGGCCCTCGCGGTGACCATCGCACAGCTTGGCACAGCCGCGTACGCCATCCGATACACGGCGCTTGTGTTCTTGCCGCTCGCGTTCGTGTACTACAAGGTTGCCACGTTCTACCTGGCGTCGTCCCGTGAAATCTCTCGGCTGATGAAGGTTGCGGCGTCGCCCGTACTCAGCCACGTCACGCAGAGCGAAGATGGCGTTGCTGTGCTTCGCGCGTTCGGCCCCCAGTACGTGGATACCGCCATCCACGAGCACTTTGAGCTGATCGATGCCAACAGCCGTGCATGGACTGCCAAGATCCTGGCCAGCCAGTGGTTCGCGCTGCGCGTCCAGCTTGTTGGCTGCGCAGTCGTGGTGCTCGTTGTGTCGACGCTTGTGGGCCTGCGCAACTCGCTGACTCCCGGGATGATCGGTCTCGCCTTCATGTATGCGGTCAACATTGACGCCGAGCTGGGCAACCTGGTGCAGGTCTGGTCTTGGTTTGAGGTCACGATGGTCAGTCCGGAGCGCGTGATGGAGTACATCGGCATCCCGCCGGAGGGGGTTGATGATATGGACAAGAGCGCGAGGAAGGGGGAACCGAGTGATCCCATCGTCGACCAAAGCTGGCCAGCGGCTGGCACCGTCGAGTTCCATGACGTGGTGTTCAACTACAAGCCCGGCGCAGACCCTGTGCTCAAGGGAGTGTCGTTCCGTACCAACGCCAACGAGAAGATCGGCATCGTCGGACGCACGGGAGCAGGCAAGTCGAGCCTCACCATGGCGCTCTTCCGCATC
>JAADYB010000402.1:0-21759 GCA_023338075.1 Phytopythium litorale
ACTTGGTGCGGTCGAAGAGAGGCGCGGTGGTGGGTTCTCTTCCCTCTCTCAAGCCGCATCGGAGGTTTGCCTACCGACGAGCAGGCCAACGCATATTGGCAACCATGCAGCCGCATCGACAAACCGGCTTGACGAGAGTCTGCGCGCTCTGATGCTGCACTCGCTGTCGGAGAGCGGGCTGGATTTCCCGCATGTGCAGCGCTCACGCCCAAACGGTCACCCCATCTACAGCAAGCAACAACGCTCGAGCGAATCGGACTCACGGGCAGACTCCAAGCCGGCGCAGATCGATGGACGCGACAGTCTCGATAGGAAGCCCCAGCATTTCATTATAAGCCGGGCAGAAGGCTCGGACGAGCCATCTCATCTATCAACACACGTACTGCTGCGGGAAGACGGCCCCCCGGAGTCTGAAGGAGACGTCGAGACGCGAAAGGACCGGGTCAAGGAGCAAAGCGCTCGAGCGCTGCCTCCCGGCACAAAGTATCGGCGGCGCGACAAGACTCGCAAGCTTGGTGGAATCGCTCGAGACCACCCGCTTGGCAAGTCTTCACGAGGCCGACAGCATTCCGGCACCGCGGAACTCGATGGAGACGCTGTCAACCAGTCGTTCCAAGCCTCTCGCTGCAAGATTGACCACCGAACACTCGCTATTCTAGACAAATCGAGGGCCCTGCTTGACGGGACGCCCGCCAACACAGAGGTTCGCGTCTCCGTGGCTGAGCTGAGGGATCGTTTTCGGGCCGCGGTGTCTTCGCCTGACCCGCCAACCCAAGACACCTGGAATCCCAGGGATTATGATCCCGTGGTGCGCGACCGCGATGAAGACGCCTCCGATGCCTCCCGGCATTTACAGTCTTCTTCGCAGTGCCGGTCTCGTGATGTAGAGCACGAAGGAGACCAGAGAGTGCAACGAAGTGAGGGAGAAAGGAGTCCCAGTCCTGTGCAGTACGATATCGACCTCCTCCGTGCACCAGAGCACCCTCCGGACGACGAGAACGAGTGGGAAAACGAGCTCGCGCGGCAGATCCTGACCATCTATGCGACGTCTGTCAAAGCCAAGGCCGCAGCCGCAGACACAGCGACTGGTCGACCGCCCAGCGGGGCGTCCCGCGGTAATCTGCGGGCATTGCCGACACCGTCTCGCGGCTCGCGCCGATCGGAAGCCCCCACGTGTTCGCTTCCATTACTCAGCCAGCAACAGCAGCAGCATCAACGCCAGCAAGACAGACCTGACAACTCTCTCCTTCTGAAGGCGCCTTCACGGTGGACTGCGAGCGTCAACTTCTCATGGGAGCCGTCGCAGCGCCTTGGCGATGGCAGGGTCGTAATCAACATGCCGAGCATCCCAAAGCCTATTTGGTTTGCCGGGACGGGCGCTGTCAAGGCCGTGTGGTGCGCTCTGACGGACGGATTTGGCGAGCTGTCGCGAGAAGCAGCGCCGTCTCCCGACGCGTCTACTAGTGCTCCCCGCGCGTCCATGCTGTGCAGCCATCGACTGTGCGAGGAAGTTCGGCGCATGGAGGCGCAGCACAAGTTCCTGGAGTGCGTGACGGCCATCGAGTCTCTCCTCATCGCGCTGGTTCGCGCGCGCGGAGCCAGCGAGCTGGAGGTCAAGCTGTGGAAGCAGCTGGTGGTGACGTGCAACGCGTTCGCGAGCCGCTGCATCGACTACAAGAAGTTCTCGGCGGCGCTGCAGCTCATGAAGCAGGCGGAGCACCTGATCGACAACTCGGTGCTGGTCGGCGGCGGCCTGCGGCTCGAGCTGCTGGCGTTCCTGTACGACACGTACGCACACTACTACTACCGTCGGCGCAAGCCGCACGCGGGGCTGCAGTACAGCGCCAAGGCGCTCGAGATCCACGCGCGGCAGTCGAGCTGGTCGCACGTGGCCAAGAGCCGGCTGCACACGGCGACGCTGCTGTCGTTCCAGAAGAAGCACGCGCAGGCGCTGACGCACATGGGCGCCGTGCTCGCGCTGGTGGAGGCCAGCCGGCTGGAGGAGGCCGGTGGCCGCGCGTCCGGGCAGAAGCTGTGCCTCGTGGCCGTGTGCTACAACAACCTGGCCGTGGAGCAGCTGCACCTCCGCGAGCTCGAGGCCGCCGGCGTGGCCGCCGAGAACGCGCAGCGCCTCGCCAGGCTCTGCCTCAGCTACAGCAACCGCTGGCTCGCGCAGCTGGACGCCACGCGCCGCTGCGTCGCGCTCGCGCTCGCTACGCTCATGGAGCCCGCCGCCGCGCCAGTGTAGCCATGCCCGCTTCAACATTGCACGTAGCGTGGGCCACACGGATTGAATCAAACAGAATCTGAGGTATTATTTCGTGGCGCACCACATTCTAAACGTGTGGTACACATGAATTCCTCGTCGCTTCCCGCCCCCCTTCCTCGACTGTTCATGCAACAACTGGGGTCGGTGGCGAAGCCTCGGCGGCCCAAGTGACGTCCTCCGCGCCGCTCCTCCGCGGCCCCCGTGCCCTGCTGACGCCCGGCGCCAGCGCGAACGTGTCGGGCTCTTCCTGAACTCCGCGCCCGTGCCGGTCGTGCGCGGATCCGGGCCGTTCCCAGTCGCTCCGGACCGGTAGAAGCCGAGAGCCATGCGCCGGACGAGCCTGCGGCCGCGGCAGATCGACGTGCACGCGCGCATGCGCATCATCCGGCGCGAGGAGGACCTGGAGATGGACGACGACGGCGGCGCGGGCGCCTCTGGTGCGGCCTCGGCGGTCTCCGCGGGCCCGTCGGCCTCGTCCGGCGCCACGACGTTCGCCGAACTGATCGCGGTGCGCGTCATCCCCTGCCCTGCGGTTTGCTTGCTCATGTGCGACCGACGGACTCACCGCTGACGCCCGGGCTGCCGTCGGTGGAGCAGAACGTGGAGGACCCGGCGAACCCGCGCGCGCGGGCCGGCGCGCGGCGCAAGAAGAAGGACATCCCGATCCCCGTGATCCTGACGGTCGACTCGTACGAGGACGCGGTGGCCGCCGACTTCCGCGCGCCGTCGGCCTACGTGCGCTTCCAGGCGCTGCCGCCCGCCGACCCGCGCGACGAGCCCGTGGAGCTGGACCTGGAGCTGGCTGAGATCAAGTGGCTGCGCGCGCACCCCAAGTACGGCGTGGACGGCGACCCGCGCTACCAGCTGCCGCTCGAGCGGTTCGCGCAGATGCTGGACGCGCTGGAGAAGGCGTCGGCGCTCATCAACCCGAGCGTCGTGACGCTGGCCGAGGCCGAGCAGGTGCTCGCCAAGCAGCTCGGTGTGCCCAGGCCGTCGCCGCTCCACCGCGTGGCGCACGACGTGTACAACTACTGGGCGGCAAAGCGGCAGCAGCTCAAGCGCCCGCTGCTGCGCAAGTACTGGCCGCAGACGCCGCTCAATGACACGAACCCGCACCTGGTCTTCCGCCCGCGCGAGAAGGAGCGCTACAAGCTGCGCAAGCACCGCAAGAACGACATGGAGGGCTTCCGCAAGCTGCAGCAGCTGCGCGCCGACTTCGAGCGCGTGCGCCACCTCATCGAGCTCGTGCGTCGCCGCGAGACGGTCAAGCGCGCGCAGATCGAGGCGCTCGACGAGGTCCGGCGCCAGGCCATGCACGAGCTGACGGACCGAAGCGGCGTCGTGCGCAAGCCCACCATCCCGGGCGAGGGCGACGACCTGGTCGACAAGCTGCACAGGAAGAAGAAGCACAAGAAGAAGAAGAAGCTTCGCGCCGAGAGCGTCGGCGACGGGGCGGCAGACATTGACGGCGCCGAGAGCCTCAAGGCCGGCGGACTCGCGAACGGCGTTGACGCGGCCGGCAGTAAGGCCAGAGCCTCGGGAACCGCCTCAGCCGCGACGACCGGCGCCGTCGCGTCTCCGGCGGGCGTCGATACGCGCCGCATCCCGTCGTTCATGGAGTACGACACGTCGCGCAACTTCCAGGTGGACGACCCGGAGGACCCGGCGCTGAGCGGCAGCGGCGGCCCGGCGTACCCGTCGTACCCGCTCGAGACGCCGCAGCTCATGGCGGCGGTCTTCTCGCAGCCGCCGAAGTACCGCTGCCGCGGGCGGATCGGGCGAGGTGGTCGCTTTGTGGTCGACCGCATCCCAGTGCCGGCCCAGCGCTACTACGCGCCGATCGAGACGAGCGCGACCGCGATGGCGACGCAACCGAGCGCTCTCGTCGTGGCGAGTGCAGGACTGGACCCATCAGCCCCGAGCGGCCTCGCGACGGTGCCATCCACCGCAGCCCACCAGCCGGCAGGAGAGGCGCTCAACAGCGGTCTGCATGGCGCGATCCTCGTCCACGAGAGCGCCTTCCGGCCCGCGGCGCACCGCCTGGACGCGGTGACGACCAAGCGCCTGGACGACATCTACGCTATGAGCGACAGCGAGGACGAGCTGCTCGAGCCCCTCTCCTCGTCCGTGTACGAGACGACGGCGTCGCGCAAGGCGAGCGCCGGAGGGAAGGCGCACCCGCACGCCGCCCCTCCGCGCGCGGTCAAGTTCACCGTGGACATCTAGGCGTTGCTGGTCACCGGGCAATACAGAGCTCCATCCGTTTATCTACTGAACGTGCGGCGCGACCGAGAGCCGCCGCGTGCCTACCTGTTCCCGCGCGCTGCTCCGTGCTGACGCTGTGCCTGCTGCTGTAGACTCGGGGCCTGCGACTGGCGAGCAGAGCGGTCGTCGCCGCGCTCGAGCTCTGCGAACGGCCGGACGAGCGCCTGCCCCGCGCAACAGACCCGAGCACTCCGTCGTTAGACACTCTCTCGACCGCTTTGACCAGTGCAGCAGCCTACCGTCGTGGTGGTGGCGCGTGCAATCACCTGGCCGCCGGGGGCCCGCAGCTCGGGAGGCACAGCTCCCATCCGTGCACTGCGGTCGCTGCGACCACCGCGAGCGTCAGTCTTCAACAGGACAGCACGCAGCTACGACGTTAGCATGAGGACGTACTCGTCGGGGCCGGCTGCCGACGAGAGCTTCTTGCGGAACGAGTGCGGCGCGATCGACGGGCCGTAGACGATGTGGTCGGCCAGGACCGGTCGCCGCAGCGGGATGCGGTTCCGCCCGTCGTCCAGGTTGACGAACGCGCGGCGCGCACCCGCCGTGGCCGCGCGCCTGGTCTGGCCTGTGGCTGGCGAGCGCGCCGCGAGCTGCTGCTGCTCGTGCTGGCGGCGTTGCCGCGCGGCGGCGGCGATCGCGAACAGGTCGTCCGTGATGTCGCTGCCTTCGTCTGCCGCGGTCGCTGCTGCGGTGGCGATCGCGAACGAGGGGCTTGACCAGACGCGCGGGAGGTGCTCCACGTCTCCGTCGTCGGCCTCTCGGGCTCCGAGCAAGCCGCCGCGACCGTCGTACGCGGGCGACGGCGTGTAGTTCTGACAGTTCTGGCAGTCGTGGAACTGCACTGGCGGGCGGGTGGGCGAGCTCGGACTGCCTGGCCGCGAGCCCGGGCTCGCCGGCACGGAGAAGAGCGCCTGGTCGCACGAGAGGCAGCGCAGCGGCGACTTGGTCAAGGACGCGGCGGGCAGTCCGGTCGCGCTCTGCGCCTCCAGCAAGCTAATGGGGGACCACTCGTGTCAGTGCTCGGCCAAGGAGGCTGCGCGCGAGGACGGCTGACGGGAGAACTGACCTGCGCAGTCGCTCCATCTCGGCGCGATCCGCCTTGCCGTGCAGGTCGAGCGCCAGTCGGCGAAGCAGTTCGTGGCTCGGCAGGTCCGTCAGCTTGGCGCGCAGCTCCGCCAGCGCGGCAGCAGTCAGGCTCGCCGAGCCGCTCGCCACCTCGGCGATCTGGTCGCCACACCGCGTCAGTCAGGACGCACAAGGAAGCAAAGCGTCGGTCAAGCGAGCACTCACCTTGTCCTCGAGCGCCTGCAGCAAGCGCTGCGTGTCTTCTTGGCTCGGACAGAGCGCGAGCCTCGCCTGGAGCGCCATCTCGCTCTGCGTCTGCTGCCGCAGCTGCTGCTGCAGCTGGCCGATGGCGCCTTGGTGCGACCGCAGCGCCTCTTGGAACCGCGTGAACTGCGCGTCACAGCCGTCGAGAAGGCTCGCTGTGCCCAGCTCCATGCGCTGCAGCGCCGCCTCCAGGAGACCACGGCCCGGGCTGTCGCCGTCTTCGATCGGCTCTCGCTGCTGCCCATGTCTCGTGAGCCCGTTCACCTTGCCCAACTGCATGCGCAGCGTCTTCATGACGCGCAGTCCTTCCGTCGACAGCGGCAGGTGCTGAGAAGTGCTGCTCGCTTCGCTCTCGCTCTCGTTCTCGCCCTCGTCAGCGCTGGCGCGGTCAGTGGCGTCCCGAGCAATCTCCAGCGCCTCCTGCAACGTCTGGGCGAGCTGGTCGAGCGCCACGTCCAGCAACTCGGCGTCCACCTCCCCGTCAGTTGTCGGGCTTGCCTTGGCCGAGCGAAGAGCCGCTAGCTCGCGTTGGACCTCAACGAGCGTCGCCGGCGTCGCGCCGAACACACAGTTGCTCGTCGCCGTGCGCTGCCACTGCGCGTGCCGCTCGTCCAGCTCGGCCCTCGCCACGAACTCGCGCTGGACCCGCGCCTCGAGAGCGACCACCTTGGCCGCGGTCTCCAGTGAGTGCCCTTCCAGCATGGCGACGAGCTGGGTCGTCGCGTCCTGCAGCTGCTGCTCCATCAGCTGCTCGCGGCGACCGGTGTCTCGCTCGGCGCGGTCATGCCGCGCGGACTCGAGCTCGAGCTCCAGCCTCTTGTGCAGCTCGTCGAGCTGCTGGGTGTGGAGGGACAGCGCCTCCTCCATCGCCTGCCGTTGGCGGTCGCTCTGCTTTCTCATCTCCCGCGCCAGCTCGCCCGTCTCGGCCCGCATGCGCTCGTTGTCAGCAGCCAAAGCCTGGAGTTGTGTCTGCAGCTGCTGTTGATCGCCTTGGCGCTGCCACGCCTGGCCCATGGACTGCTCCAGCATCTCGCGCACCTTGTCCAGCAGAGCGTCGTCCCTCAGCCGCAGCTCCCGCAGCCGCGCCTCCTCCTCCAGCTGCAGCTCCTGGTACGCGTGGTAGACGCTCTTCTTGCGAATCCTCCGCTCCTCGCGGTGAACGTGGGGCACGCGCTGGGCACTGGTGCTGCCACTTGGATGCCGCTCACGCCGGTCTGAGCGTCGGTTCGCTGCAGTTTGTCGCTCGGACTGCTCTTCGACGCACTCTTTGACGCGCTCCTGGTCGTCGGGTGGCCTTGTGACTGCGTCCATGGACGCTCCTTTGTTGACTGCTGGGTGGCTCTCGTTGCTGTGGTCGACTCCGGGCTCTGGATCGGCAGAGACGCCTGCTGCCTCTTCGGTCCGTTCATCCTGAGCCTCCTCTGCACCGCGATGCTCATGCTCTTCGCGGATCGGTGTGAGCTCCGGCGTGTCATTCTCTCGTACGACTTCCACGACGGCAGATTGCAATGGCTCATCGTCTCGGTTGGTGACAGCAGCAGCCGGCGCAGAGTCCTCGATGGAGTCTCCGATGGAGTCTCCGATGGAGTCTCCGACGGAGCCTAGAACGTGTTGGCCCTCGCTGCTGCTCTCCACATCCGGCGCGGCCTTGTGGCTGTGAGAATCCCTAGCCGGGGACTCTCCCAGGCTGTTCAGGATGCGCTCGTTCTCCCTCAGCACGTCCTCCAGCCTCGCCAGCCCCGCCTGCTTGTTCTTAATGTCGGCAACGGCGGATTCGGCCGGGTGCGCGCAGAAGACGAGCTCCAGCACGGCGTTGAGCTGCCGTGCCATCTCCATCGCTCGGTCGTCGTCCACTTGGCGATCCGCGGCGGCTCTCGCCCCTGCGGCCGCTACAGCCGCGAGTCTGGCCGCCTCGGCGATCGCATTGGCGTCAACGGTGACCACGGGGTCGTCGAGCGGCTCAGTTCCACCCGCCTCGACTCTGACGAGCTGCTGGCGGATGGTCTGGAGGTTGGTGGTGACGTCCGCGCGCAGCAGCTGGACGCGGTTCTCGACGGTGGCCACGCGCTCCAGCAGGCTCCTGATGAGCGCGTCGAGCACCGAGCCCTGCGAGACGAAGAAAGCCGTCACGTCGGCCTCGATCGCGTCGAAGAGCGGCATGCCGCCCAGTCGGTCGCCGCCGAGGCTCTGCCCGGGACACGCAGCCAGGCAACCGACACCGGCGGCAGGCGCGTATATATAGCCGACATTGCCGACACCAGCGCGCGGACAGTTTCCGGCACGTCGCTGGCAAATTCGCGGCGACGAAGCACGGCCCAGTCGGCGGCTCAGTTGGCGGGTCAGTTGGCAGCCCAGTCGGCAGCCACGTTGGTGGCCACGTCGACAGCAAGGATGCTGGCCTTGCCTCGAGTCGTGAGCCTGGCCGCGGACGTGCTGGCTGCGAGCTGGACGCGGCGAGAAGGAAGGCAGGAGCGTGTCGCAGTCGCTCGTCAAACGATCCCGTCGCCTGAAGCCGGCGGGTGGCCGACCGCCGCCTGAGGCCGCTCCCGGGTGGCTGCGGATGCCCCCGGCGGTGATTTCCCTGCGTGGCACTCCGCCTCGGCTGGCCCCACGAACGGCCGACGCCTCGGCCGCGGCGTGACGAACCGGGCCATTCCGGCGACTTGCCCCGCGCTGACCGTCGAGCCGCCGAGGGGCAGCCGGGCGAGGCAGGGGCCAATGCTGACACGGACACCGGCGGCGGCCTGAGTGGCCCCGCTGCATGTGCGCTGGTCAATTGACGCGCTGCCATTGGCTGCGCGGGCGGCGGACAAGTCCGGACCAAATCACCGGCGGGAGGAGACGATGGACCACCGAGAGGACAGACGAGCAGGAGCATCGCAGCTCCACGGCGCGCGCATGGAGCAGCATGGAGCACTGGCATCCATCCTGGACGGCTTCTCGCGGCGCTAGACGGACCAAAATGGTCCGGGACCAGATTTGGTCCCGCTGACCGTGTCGAGTCGACACGCGCCGCCGGCTTGCATCTCATCATCGCATCAACGCTCGTGCATAGTGTAAGGCACAGGCGTCAGCCATCCGTGGATTGAGCCTCGAGCCTCGAGGACCTCGAGTCGAGGGCCACCGACCTGGCCAAGGAGCAGGTCCCGAGACCGAACGCCGCGCCGAACGCGTCGGCCATGGCCAGTCTCTGCGGCTGTTTGCATGTTGGACATCGGGCGACTCTGGTCGCGGATCAGTCACCGCCGCTCTCTTGCTCGTGCTGTTCCAGGAGACCTTCCCAGGAGCCTCCTGTCAGGATACATTGAGCATGTGGTAGTGGTCCCGACAGCCGAGGAGCATCATCCCTGACGCGTTGAGGCGATGCGCGGCTGCAGTGGCGCAAGCTTCGACCCCAACACCGGTCAGCAACCCTCCCGTGCATCACGCCACGCGCGCGTTGCACGGCGTCAGCCCGCCTGGTCCATTCACGCGGAGAGCACGCGCAGTCGCCTCATTCTCTCGCAGCAAGACATCGTTGGCTGGCTGGCTGGCTGGCTGTCGCCACTCACCTCCTTGGCCTTCCACACACCACGGCTCTGAACGTGCGTCAGCATTCCGTGGAGAGAGCGAGTCACTCGAGAGTGTCGGGTGACTCGCTACTGTAGCCCGTCGCCCGCGTGGGCACTTGCTTTTGCGTCTCGCCGCGCAGCAATCGGCTCCTCCGCCGCCCTCCTCTCGCCGATGGAATTCGTCGGGTGGCAATACTCTTGAGCTGCTCACGCCTCTGCTCCAGTTGCGCACGGTGGCCCAATTTGGTCCGCGGTCCCACGCCTGGACGCAAAAGGTCCGCGCAGCAAATAAGAATTTGGTCCCGATGCGGAGCTCTCCACTCCAGCCCAAGCCCGCTGAACATGCTCCTGCTGTAACGGCAGGGTGTGGACACTCGCCGCGTCCCACTCGCGCGCTATTTTCCCACGGCTCATTTCGGAATCCGACGGGCCCCGCGCACTGCTTGCTGCCTGCTTCTCCAGTCCAGTCCAGTCGCTCGCTGCTCCCCAGCTCAAGTCGCCCGTCACCCCACACACGACCCGCAAGCCTCTTCGGCTCTTCAGACGCTGAAGATGCTCGGTGCTCGGTCTGCGCGCTCGATGCTACTGGCGCTGGCGGTCGCCGCCACGGTTGCGACTGCTGCTGATGCTGCAGACGCCGACTTCCCGACGGACGCGACCATCGCGGCGTCCTACGAGCAGGAGGTGGGCATGGCCTGCGCGGTCGACTCGGACTGCGGCTACTTGCCCAGCCTGGCCTGCATCGACGGCGCGTGCGACTACTGCCGACCGAGCCTGTCGGACTGCGGCGACTACCCGGGCGACGTGTCCAAACGCTGCGAGGTGCTGACGCTGCAGGACCCCGTCACGGGCGAGGAGCAGCCGCAGTTCGCGCCGAACGCGCGCGGCGAGGTGGTTGAGATCGGCTACTGCATCGAGAAGGACCTGTTTTCGCCCTTCAGCTGGACGGACGTGCTCGGCACGCTCATCGCCTTCTTCAGCACAGCGCTCGGCTCGGGCTGCGGCATTGGCGGCGGCGGGCTGCTCGTGCCGCTCTACATCTTCGTCATGGGGCTCAGCCCCAAGCACGCCATCCCGTTGTCCAAGGCGACCATCTTCGGCAACGCCGTCGCCATCTACATCTTCAACTTCAACCGCAAGCACCCGGGTGAGCATTGTTGCTCGAGAGTCGCTCCCCACTCGCACTGACCGCTCGTGATTCCTCTTTGGTCCGCCCGCAGGCAACCCGCACGCGCCCATCATCGACTACGCCGTGGCCGCCGTCATGGAGCCCATGACGCTGGTCGGCACGGTCATCGGCGTGATGCTCAACAAGACGCTGCCCAACTGGCTCATCCTGGCCATGCTCATCCTGCTGCTGGCCGCCACCACGTACAAGACCGCCATGAAGGGCGTCAAGGTGCGTTCATAGCACGGGCTATGACCATGGCGGTGTCTGTGGGCACGACTGACATGATGTGACTGGAACCGTGGATGCAGCTGCGGCAACGCGAGTCGCGCGACCACTCGGACCGCATCAAGGCGGTGCTCTCGCTCACGTCCAGCGCTCATAACCGCCGCACCAGCCGCTGGTCCATCTACCCGGTACGCAGTCCGCCTGCGGCCCCGAGTGAGCGACAGAGAGCAAGCCCACTCACCGCTCTCGTGTGCTCGTGCGCAGCGTCTGGACGTGGCGACGGCGGCGCGCAAGTGGCTGGCCATCACGCGGCGCAACAAGAAGGCGCGTGCCACGCTGGAGAGCGACCTGGCGGACTTCGCATCGCTGCCGCCGCTCCGACCGCGTGCGGGCTCTTTGCGCGAGGAGAAAGCGCCGCTGCTGCCGACGGCTCGGGACGAGACCAACCGCGCGGGCTTCGGCACGTTCAACGGGGGTACGTTTCCTTCTCTCAGCGTGCAGCTTGGGCGTGAAGAATTTGAGCCTAACAGCTGTGCTCTCATCTCTGCAGCCTCTGTCAGTGCCAACAACGGCGTCGGCGACGCTAACATCAACGGCGATGACGCGTGGGCACCGACGCGCCGGTCACTCCTGGAGCGCGAGAGCGTGCGGTTCCCGGTCTCGTACGTTTGGCCGCTGGCCGCCTCGTGGCTCGTCATCCTGGTGCAGTCGATGCTGCGAGGCGGGCACGGGTCGCCCAGCATCATCGGCGTGCCCTGCGGCTCGGACGACTACTGGCTGTTGACGGTGCTGCCGCTGACACTGCTGGTGGCCGTGACGGTCTACATCGGCCACGGCCTGCGCCTGCGGAACCGTCTCAAGGTGCTGAGCGGCTACGGGTTCGCCGAGGGCGACATCCACTGGGTCCGCCACCGCGTCATCGTCGTCCCGGCCGTGTGCATCACGGCGGGCGTCGCCGCGGGGCTGCTGGGCATCGGCGGCGGCATGGTCAAGGGCCCCATCATGCTGGAAATGGGCATCCTGCCGGCCGTGCAGTCGGCCACCACGAGCTTCATGATCCTCTTCACGTCCTCGTCCACCACGCTGCAGTTCGCCATCAACGGCCAGTTCCCGGGCTCCAAGCAGATTGACTACGCGCTCTGGTTCGCCTTCGTCGGCTTCCTCGGCGGCCTCACGGGCCAGAAGGTCGTCGCGCTGCTGGTCAAGCGCTTCAAGCGCGAGTCCATCATCGTCTTCATCATGTCGGCCACCATCGGGCTGTCGGCGCTCGCCATGGGCCTCGTCGGCCTCCAGTCCACGCTCACCGACTTCGAGCGCGGCGTGCATCTCGGCTTCCACAGCTTCTGCGGCAACGCCTAGAGCATGCGAAGCATTCCGCTGCATTGGGAGTGAGATTCATCAGTTGAAAGTGAACTTCTTCAACACGCGTCGACCAAGTACTTTTCATATCTGTCAGCTCCAGGGTGCTGACATTGTGCTGAGTTATGTTTGCAGTGACGGTGGTCAAGTATGATACTATGTGGTTGCAGCTGCTTCTGCTGCTCGTGTTGCTGCTGCTGCTGCGTCGCGGCAGACAATCAGACATGGCGATCTCTGTGGTCGGGTTGGTGGTGGGCGTCTATGCCACCTCCAGTGCTGTCGACGACTCCTCTGGTCGCTTCGAGCGCTCGCTCGTGGTCTCCCGCAGCTCACGCGTCCGCTTCGTTCTCACTCTCGTCGATGGCGGGCAGGGACCTGCGCATCTTCATGCTGTGGCTCCTGATGCTGATGACCTTGGGCGACGGCGATGGAGTCGACAGTGGAGCAATTGGCGGGCTCTTGGCCAGAGCGACAGCGACAGACATGGGCGTGGACGTGGGCGGCGAGCCGTCCGACTCGTCCGTCTCGGATTCCCCGTCCAGTTCCTCGTCGTGGAATGGCTTGTACGCCGTCTGGCCGTCGTCGTCACCGCTCTCGCTGGAATGTCCGCTGTACGATCTGTTCGACAGCGATGGCAGGAACCCGACGGGCGGCATGTTCCATCCGTGCGAGAACTGGATGTCGCGGTCGATGAGCTGCAGCTGCCGGCTCTCCTTGTGCTCCTCTTGGCGGTGGTCCACGCGCTTCTCATGACTGCGGCTGCGCGCAGACCGCATGATGGCGACCACGTCGCGCGTCTGACTGTCCGGGCCCATGTGGCGCTTGACGCTGTCGGCGGACTCGCGATCGTCCATGAGCCACATGACCATGCTGCTCCGTCGGAATTCGCCCTCATCGTCAATGTCTCCCTCGCCGTCGCTCGCCACCGTCTCGGCCAGTGACCCGCGCGAGATGTACCGGCCTTGCTTGGGTGGGAGTGCGACGTCGTCAAAGTGGCGAGGCAGCTTGTCGCTGAGCGGCTCGTTGCTCGCAGGTTGGAACTCAGGCAGACAGCTCGTGAGCAAGACCAGCACATGGGCCTGGCGGTAGCGCTTGGCGCACGCGACGGCGACGTCCAGCGCCTCGCGAGTAAGCGCCACGTGCGCGAGCAGCAGCTCGACGCACTCGTAGTGGCCGTTTTTGGTCGCAATGGTCAGCAGCGTGTGCTCCTTGAAGGTGTACTCTCGCCACGAGCGGCTGTTGGCCTTGACGAGCACCTCGAGCATTTTGCGGCGTCCGTACTCGGCCGCGACGAACGCCGGCAGCGGCAGCTTGAGTGCGTACGGGTTGAGGTGTAGCAGGTTGGAGCACGAGCCGAAGAGGATGCCCGCGAGGTCGCCCGCGTTGGCGGACCGGTAGTCTGTGGTGCTCTCGGTGTCGTCATTCCTGTCGCTCACGGGCTCCATGCTGTTGTTGTTGTCGTCGTCGACGAGGATTCGGCGCTGCCGGAGCAGCAGGAAGGCGCGCCAGTGGCCGTGGCGAATGACGAGGCTGTACATGGCATGCGCAAAGTGGCGCAGCACGTCGGGCTGCGCGAACAGCGCGTCCATGAGCAACGCGAGCACCGTCACGTCGCCGAACTGGCAGGCGAGTAGCAGAGCGTTGAGCTCGCGCGCGTGGCGGCGCGCGCTGCGCCGGGCGAGTGCAGCGGGCGAGGGCATCCACACGGGCGAGGCGCCTTCGTCCAGCAGCGCGGCCACCTGCCGCGGACGTGCGTGTTCGACGGCCTTGCGCAGCCGCAGGTTGACGTCCACCGCGTCGTCGCCCTCGCGCGCGTGGAAGAGCCGGCGCACCAGCGACTTGACCGACGCCATGGCGAGATAAGGAGATAAGGAGATGCGAAGGTCCCGGGTCGGGGGCTGGCTGGTCCTCTTGGGAGCGGTGGGTCTGCGTCCCACAGCGCGGATTCGGAAGTGGCAGAGGCAATTTAGAAGCGGAGACCATGGAGCGGGACGCCAAATAAGTAGCGGCGGCGTCCATGGAAGATGGGGCGGCAGCTTGGGACACCCGCGGCAGCTGGGGGCGTCGCCTGTGGCTCGCAGCGCGCGCCGGGCGGCTGTTCGGTGCCGCTCGGCATGGCCGCCAAGGAGTCGATTACTGTATAGAGGGCGTGTCATTGGCGCGACTGGGCATGCTGGCATCCGTGGAGCAACCGGTTTCGTGCAACCAGTTGCTGTGCAGGACGCGTTGGCGCGTCGGGCGTGGCGCGTCGGGCGTGGCGCAGGGACGGCTGGCGGGGCGGCAGACGCGCGCCGATTGGCCGAAAAGGCGGTCTCGCCCACCAGCTGCGGTTGCAGCCGAGCGAGTCGGTTCGCGCTCTCTGCCACACGGTTTCGGCCAAATGGCTTCTGTCCCACGATGACTCGGGATGGCTACGCCTGCAGCTTCAAGGAGGGGCTCATCTCGGGACAGCGTGTCGAGCGGCGAGACGCCTTCTAAGCTGTCTCGTACAGCATGTAAATTGAATCGCAGACTTGACAAGCCCGCCTGGTTTCTTGAACCAGTGCCTGCAACGATCAGATCGCGGCAAATTTCACAAGTCGCAGCCGCCGGCCATTACAGCACCGGCCTCTACCTAATGCCCGCTCGTCTACTGGTGCCCCCTTCCTGCCTCGGACTGCTCGTCGCATCCCGGCCGGCGCTTCGGCGGTGTCTGAGCCAGTAGGATGCGCCGAAGCACCCGGTTGGTGCCCAGCGGGCCTGTGATGGAGTACGCGACGGCGGCGGCGACGGCGCTGGCCTCGATCGCCGCGCGCAGAGCACCGGAGCCGCCGCGGCGCTGCAGCCACTTGATGTGTTCCGAGGTCACGCTGGTCACGCTCACAAGCACGTACGAGGTGAGGATGACGCCGATGGGTCGCCTTCTCGACGGCAGCTCGAACAGCAGCGCCGCCGACGGGAGCGAGCCGCAGAGGAAGAACTGGAGCTTCCGCATGCCGATGGAGCGGTCGCCGATGGGCCCGGCGAGGCAGGAAAATGCCCAGCCGACACCGACAAAGCCGAAGAAGTAGGCCACGGAGCGCGAGAGGCGCGCTGCGAACGTGGACGCGAGCTCGAGGGGCGGCTTGGCACGCATCTTGGGGCTGCGCATGCCCAACGCCCACGAGGTCACGTGCACCGGGAAGTAGACGCGCAGCCCGAGCTCGACAACACGCTTGAAGAAGTCCGTGTTCGTGTAGAACTGGCGGCATGGCATGCCCGGGTGGCGGATCGCGCACGGATTGGGATTCGCGCCGAGCGCGTACTGATCCTGCAGCAGGTTGGCCGCCTCGCGCTTGAGCAGCGTGTACCGGAGCAGCAGGTTCATGTGCGACTTCTCGTAGCTGTCCGGGTGGAAGAAGCCCGAGTAGTAGATCCAGCCGCACGCCGCCATGAAAACCGCTAGCTCTGTCCATTTCATAGACACCAGCACATTTGTGAGGAGACCGCTGCATGGAGATAGGCTGCGCGGAGGCAACGCCCACCGAGAGGCGCGAGCGATGCGAGCCGCGGGTTCCGCGAGATGACGTCGCGGAACAGCAGGCTCAGCGCATTCGTGGAAAGCAGCGAGACGATGGCGGGTCTGTTCTTGGGTGGCAGGCACAGCGTCGACAGCACCGACGCGACGACGGACGCAGGGACCTCTCCGCGGACGGCATCGCGGGTGATGTCGGTCGAGGAAGCAGAGGGGTCACACGCCTTCTTGCACGCCGCGAGGCGCTGCACAAAGCGGAAGGACCCTGCACGGAGGTGGCACGTCATTCGCAGCAGCATATGAAGCGTCCAGTGTTAGTCGTCGCGCTGGAGGAGGAGGAGAAGGAGAGAGGTCAGCTCGACGGCAGTCCCACCGACGAACACGGCGACGGCCGCAATGCTCCGCGAGGGGCCGAACAGGCGCAGCCCGGACGCGTCCAGCGCCCGCAGCGCCCGCACGAGCGACCGGCGGTTGCCCAGCGCGTTCGCCAGCGCCAGCAGCGCCACCAGGGACGCGCCGGCCCCGCGCGCCGCGTGCGTCGCCGCCGCCGCGACCACCTCCGGGTCGACGCCCATGTCTTTGCCGAGTGTTGACGTGTGAAAGTCCAGCGCGAAACCTGACTCGATTGCCGTATCCGATCTGATGCGATCGTTCGTATCTGAGTCCATTGCCAATCACACCCCGCACTTTGGGCAGCATGGGCGGGGGCCATGGCGACGGACGCGGCGACGGACCGGCGGCTGCCGTGGGCGCCTTCGAGCGCGTCCTGATGCGACGGCACCGACTGGAGCTGCGTGCACTGGCGCTGAGTCTGGAGGCAGTCGTGCGCGCGCTGGAGGCGCTCGGCGAGCAGCAGGTGGCCGGCCAGAACCCGGCGACGGCACTCGCGGTGGCGGCGATCCAGGCGCGCGTGCCGGCGTTCTGGGGCGACCAGGTGTGTGCTGCTTGCGACTGTTTATCGACTTGTCGTACCGACGCGGGGTGTCCAGGCGCTGCAGGCGTTCCTAGAGGCCTGTCGCGCGTTCAAGGCGTCGTTCGACGGCCTTCTGCACGCTGGAGACGATAAGCTCGACCCTCAGAGCAAGGACTGGGTCCGCGCGACGGAGGAACGCGCCGAGCTGTTGTTTGAGCGCGTGGAGGATCTGGAAGACGCGGTCAAGCAATTGGCGCCAGTGACGTCGCTGCTCACCGACAAACGCAACGTACGCCAGCTCCATCGTCGATTTGAGTGCCTGGAAATGGGGATTGATGCGACCATCTTGACGCGCTGCTGCTTTTTTACCAGCACCTCGTCGGCTTCTTGGACGACGCGGAACTGCTGTTGGAAAGGTCACACGCGCACCGCCTAGAGGAGATGCAGGCGCAGATGGTGTTGCTCATGGAGAGTTACCGGCGTGCGCTGCTAGGTCAGCGGTTGCGGTTGCCAGCCAGCCAGATGTAAATATGCCACTAATGCGCAAGCGTGAGCGTCTCTTGGACGTCGCAGACCCGGCCGTGACGAAGCGGAAGCAGCTCGAGTTCGAACTCTCAACCATCGAGACGTCGGCGCTCACGATGCTGCTCCCGCACCTCGAGATCTGCCGCACCATCATCACTGCGTATGCTGCGGCCTGTGTTCACTCCCGTCCTTTGGTCTGCGCTCGAGTGCTGAAGTAATGCTCTTGGTCGTAGAAATGCGGAGGTGCGCAGCAACGCAAGTCGCTTTTCCGGAGCGGAGTGCACGAGCATCTCGACGTTCGTCAGGACGGCGATTGGACTCAAGGATCGCGCCGTGGAGTTCTCCAGGTGCTGCAAAGGGATGCTTGGACGCGCGTTGATGCGGATCTGACGATGTACATGGGCGCCGCATGTAGCCTTGCGAGTCGCTCGGTCGAGTTCGTCAAGCAGCTTGATCTGTTCGAGCGAGCCGCGAGCAAGGTGACGAGCGGCACCAGAGCACTGCAGCGCCAAAGATCGATCCTACAGGTGCTGACAGGCTGTGTGGTGCTATCATCCCCTCCAGGATGCCTTCCTTGTGTGCTCGACGGCGCTGAAGCTGCAGTTCCAGGAGTCGCTGGACAAGGAGTTGTTCCTCGCCTACCTGACTGATTGGAGCTCGAAGCAGATCCTCTTGCGGGTATGTTGTTCAACCGGAAAGGAGTCTTCGCATCGTTGGTGCTGACAACGCTTGCTTGGAACGGCAGAACACCATCAAGAGCGCCGAGTATGTAGACGCGGTGGAGCGGACCACCGCGCTGAAGCAGCACATCGCGGCGCTCGATCGCCGCATCCGCGACAGGTACACGTCGGGCGCCAAAGGCTGTTGGGTGCGTCATATCCTGTACCAACGGCCCTCGCCTCTCGTGGATGACCCAGCAAGGCGAACGTCGCAGTGGACGAGCCTACAAGAGCCGCTCTGGAGCAGGAGGTGAGCGACTCGTGGCCCACACGCCCCGCGTCTGTCATACTAACGCATTGCGCCCGCCCCGCATCAGGTCGCGCGGCTGTTCGAGCGCGAGGGCGGCGCCATGGCCGTCCAGGAGCTCTTCCGCGCAAGTTGAAGCACCTCACACGTCGCACACCAGCTCGCAGTACCTCTTCCACGGTTCGATGTTCCTCTAATAAGGTACACTGTACCTGAATTCGAAAAGAAGTCGCTCTCTTCCGCTCTTGACACGCATTGGGAGCTCTTCCGACACCTTCCGACGCCTCCCGACGTCCGCCGCCATCCTCCTCCTCCCACGCGGCAGTTCAGCTCTCCGACAGCTCAGGAGACTCACAGGCTCATGACGGACGCGTGGCTGGTCGTGCCGGCGGCGGCCGCGCTGCTCTCGCTGTGCTGCTGCTGGGCGGCGCTGGCGGCCAGCGGCCTCGACCCGCTGCGCCTGCTGCGCTCGCTCTTCCAGTCGCCTCGCGCGCACCACGGGCGGCGGCGCGCCGGCTCCTCCTCCTCGGCCTCGAGCGCGTCCTCGTCCTCGTCGCTCACGTGGTCGCCGCTGTCGCTGGCGGCCGCCTCGGACCTGGAGGCGCAGCCGCTGCTCTCCCCGCTCGACGCGCGTACGTGCCGTGCTCTATCGCATTGCCTCGGCTTGGTCGTCTCCACCCTCACCGCCCGAGCTCGCGTGCGTCTCCACAGGCGTGCACTACTCGGGCAAGACGCCGCTGTACACGGACGCGGTGGCGCGCCTGGCGGCCAGCTCGTCGGCGCGCGAGCTCGAGGCGCTGCTGCGCGGCGGCCGCATCACGCGCGCCGTCAACTCGGACGCCAAGGCGCTGCACTTCGTGCGCTTCGCCGAGGCGACGCTGGCGCCGCGGAGGCTCGCGCCCGACCTCGCGGCGCGCGTGGTGATCGCGCTACAGCGGTTTGCGCACCTGCCGCCGGTGGCGCGCGGCGTACGCGACTGGCTGTGCGACCCGCGGCGCGCGCCCAGGGAGTGCCTGGCGCTCAAGAGCGCCGTGGACGACCGCGTGCCGCTCTTCGACATTGTCTACCGCCGCGTGCGGGACCCAGACGTGCGTGAGGACATTTTGACGCACTTGGAGACGCAGGCGCGCGCTCTGGTTGCTTCCACCGGAGACGGCGACGGCGACGGCGGCGGTGGGTTCGTGCCGCCCGTCAAGCTGCTATGGTAGCGAACCGAGCGATTCGAGCTCTGGGCATCGACGCGACTTGGACTGACCGATTATGGCGCCGTCGTGACCGCAGTGACATCGACGACACCATGCTGGCGGCGCTGTTCGACAGGCGGTACCCGGACCTGACGGTCTACCCGGGCGTGCACCAGTTCGCGCTCGAGCTCATGAAAGTGTCGGCGCACCTGTCGGCGGCCGGTGCCGGTGCGAGCGCCTCGTACGACGAGGATACGGAGGACGACTCGGACGCCGACAGCGACGACGAGGGCGACCAGTATGACGCGGAGGACCGGAGCAAACAGCTCGAGCGAGAGCAGCAGCGGCGGCGGCGGCGGCGCTACGGGATCGCCGGTCGCGTCGCTTTCCTGACGGCGCGGCCCGAGATCCTCCGCAAGCGGTCGACGAAGGAGCTGCGCCACTGCGGGTTCACGCACTTCACGCGTCCGTCCTCCTCACTCTCGCTCTCTCTCACACGCCTCAGTCACATCGCCTCTGACAAACCTGGTGTCGATGTGATGGCAGTGCTCATGGGTCGACTCGCCAACTTCATCGGGTCGAAGCGGATCGCGTCCGGCAAGCTGCGGGTACGTGGATGCCCTCCTCGCCTCGCCTCCTTCCCCTCAAGGTCTGACGGTTGTGCCTCCCCGCGTCGACGGGCTTGCCTGACGGCCCAACCGCGCAGAACTTTGTGCGCTTCCGGCGGTTGTTCGCGGAGCACCGGTTCATCTTCGTGGGCGACAACGGGCAGGGCGACATCGACCTGGGCAAGAAGCTGCTGGCCCCCGAGAGCGGCTTCGGCGTCAGCGCCGTGCTCATCCACGACGTGATCCGCAACCACGTCCCCGCGCCGCTGTCGAACCCGCCCGCCCCCATCTCGAGCGAGGAGGCGCACGACCTGCACGACGTCAGCCACGCGCCGCTCAGCCGCGCGCGCTCGTACCGCTGGCGCGAGTGCCAGCAGCACGGCATGCACCTGTTCCGCACGTACATCGGCGCCAGCTTCCACTTGTACGCGCTGGGCCTGCTGTCGCTGCCGGCCATCGTGCGCGTCGTCAAGCAGACGGCGGCCGCGTACGCGCGCGTCGAGTTCGACTCGGAGGACCAACGCCGACGCTGCGCCGCCGAGATCCTGAGCGACGTGGCGGTCGTCGTCGACGAGCTGCCCGACCACCAGGCGCTGTCGCTGGTCGCGTCGCTGCACGACGACCTGGTCGGGGACGCGCAGGACGACCTGCGGCTGAACGGCAGGCAGCCGCAGCAGCGAACGGCCAGCAACACGACCACGGTCGTCAGCAGCGGCGTCAGCAGCCTCGCGAGGGTGAGCGACATCATCGCGGACGCAGCCATGGCGCCGTCTCCTGCGCCGTCGGTGGAACCGACTCGGTCAGAGGGCGGCAACCTAGAGGCAGACGAGATGGTGTAGCCGTGCCCTCACTCACGCCGTCATGCCATTGCGTGTGCATTCGTCCGTGTTAAGGCGCGCGATGCCAGCAACACGCAGCCACTCACTCACTTGCTCTCCGCTCTAGTCGACCTTCTTGGAGACGCTGTAGATGGCGCCGTCAATCATGCGCGCGACGGCGAAGACGCCGCCGACGATGGCGCTCGTCTGCGTGAGGAAGTGCAGCACCGAGGGCTTGGACTCGACGTACTCGACGGCGATGGGCGAGAAGTCGTACGAGAGGATGACGCCTGGGAACGACACCTGCCCGCCGCCGCGCTGCGACTTGGTCTCGTGCTCGGTGACCGAGTACTGGAACGTCGTCACCGACCGGCCGCTCAGGTACACGTACTTGGTCGGCACCACGTTGACGAAGTACTTGTACGTCGCCACTGCCCTCGCATCACCACGGCACGAGTCCACTCGGTCAGTCAGTCTGGAGGTTCACGGACAGCAGCCGCCGCCGCGACTCACGGTTGTTGGTCAGGATCTTGGTCACGTCGATCAGCGGCGTCTCCATGTTGGGGATGGCGGGCCCGAAGCGCAGCGAGTTGACCACGTGCGAGGCGTTGAAGTTGAGGAACTCGTAGAAGGAGAAGATGGTGAGCGAGCCCTCGTGCGCGAACGACAGGTCGCCCGCCACCTTCTTGACCAGCACGCTGCCCCGGAAGCGGCAGCCCTCGTCGCCCCCGTGGAAGCGGAACATCTCCTCGCGCACGTCGGCCTTGATCAGGATGTCCTTGTTGCCCTTGGCGTCGCTCACGTCCAGCGCCACGTCTGGCGTGGCGGTTCCGGACGCACATCGGGTCAGTACTCCGGATCTATAATGCATACCGCCAGAGCAGCAGGCGGCGCGACGCACCCGCGCACTTTTCGTGCAGGAAGGACACGTCCACGTCGATCTTGATGGGGAAGTCTTGCTGCTTGGTTCCGGCCGGCGGCACCCGCGCAGCCACACCGTCACACACAGTCGCACACAGTCGCACAGTCAGCTCACAGCCTGCCGCTTCGTCCCCACCGAGCCGGACGCCGAGCCGGACG
>JAADYB010000403.1:0-21704 GCA_023338075.1 Phytopythium litorale
AGGGACGGACGCCGGCGTGCTGGCGGTCTGGTGGCGGGTGCTTGGAGAGGCGCTCGCTGCCGACCGTCGGTGCGCTCGGTGCTGTCTATCAGTAGTGTTGCTTGCTTGCTGCTTGCTGCCTGCATGTGGACTCGTGAGGGTCTCGACGCGCCGCCTGCTTGATGTGATGCATGAACGAACAAAACGCAATGGAAACTCGACACGAAAAGGAGAAGCCATGTGCTCGAACATCCGCTGCTGCAACCATTCGCCACCTAGCTGGAGTTGGAACTCATGCACTTTGAATCGATTTGCTCATCCGCTTGAGCTTCATCTGCTCCCGAGCCGCCCTCGCGCCTAGGAGCCGGAGGATAAACACCACTGGAGCGTCACGGAGATGACACATCACCAACGTAACAGCACAGTCTCACACCACAAGACTTAAGTGCTTGCGTACCTAATATCCATGGTGGATGGTCGACAGCTCACTCGAGGGCGGGTCTGATGAATCAGAGCTGCTGTTGTCGCTGTTGCTCGCAGTCAGCACCACCCGCGCACGTTGACGCCATCCGTTCATCTCAACGTACTTGACAACTGCGAAGCACTGGCCGCGACCAGTGGACGGGGTGCAGCGAGACAGTTGCAGCTGAACCTGGGCTGCTCCAGACGAGCTCTGGAGGATGTCGCGGAGCGTCGCGACGCCCGAGGCCAAGTCGTGCATCTTCAGCGAGCACACTTGGCGATTAATCGACAGCCAGTAGAAGAACCAGCGGTCGTTCAGGTCGGTCAGCAGCGCGACCACGGCGCTCTCGGCCTTGAAGTCGAGCGCGAGCAGCTGGGTGATGGTTTGGCACTGGAACCTGGTCGAGAACGCCTGGTCCGCCTTCTTCAGCTCCACCACGACCCGCGCCTGGCGCGGCCACATCTCCTTGGGCCTCCACGTTCGCTTGGTCTTCGACGGGATGATGAGCAAGTCAGTGTCTCCGGTCAGTTGAAGTCCGCGCTCCTCGATGTCGGCGGACAGAATCCCTTGCTTGCGCTCGCACCGGACGATCGTGAGACTGTGGACTGCCAGAGCGTCCTGCATCCAGCTCTGCAAGATGGCGCAGTACTCCTTCGTGTATGTGGGCTCTGGGTTGAACCCCCACGGGAAGCCTTCCAGGCTCATCGTTGTGGATACTGGGCGAACTCTCTGCACGTCGATCCGGTCCAACTTGAGGCGCCACAGAATCGCGTCCAAATCGTCCGCGCTAATGCAGGTTAGCATGAGCTTGTGCGTGTAGAGAGTGCTCAGACTGCGGGTCACCATGTCGAGGGTCTCTGTCTCCCGCTCCAGCGCAGCCGCCGCTCGCTCCATCGCGGGACCAGCTCACTCCAGCTCAGTTGCAGCCTGCCCCATCGCGGAAACAACTCGCTTGGCGGCTTTTTGTTTCATCGCAATTGCTGTCCGCTCAGTTGCGGTGGCTGAATGCTCGATCGTGGTAATTGAGACCACAGGCAGAGCGACAGCCGCAGGGTCGACACCGACGAGAACAGGAATCTGTTCCTGCGAACTCATTTCCCACGCTAAAGCTTTGCTGCGACTGTTACCCACAGGGACTCGATCTTGTCTGTCCGAGCCTTGAATTGTTTGCCAGGCAGGGTGGGCAGGACGAAGGAAGAGTTCAAATGGCTGAGGAAGTGGCATGGCAAGCAGACTCCGAGCAGAAGGCTCACGGCGGCTATCCGATCCCTCGCGGAGAACTTTCAGCGCGACTGCTTGGGCCGTGACGGAATCGGGAACTCCTGCAGCACTCCCAGCACGTTTGGTATCACCTTTGTCTCCATTCGTTTCCATTGTCTCGCACTTGCACGCTCACTCTTGCACTCGCGTTTGTCTTCACCTCCGCAGGCATCATCTTGACCTCCGTCGTCATCACCCACACCGCAGATGATGGCTTCGTGACCGAGTTCTACAGTCGTCAGTCCTTGCGATGTGATCGCCTCCGATAGACACACTGAATGTCCCCCGCGAGGGATCACCTCATCGTCAAGAACGAACACTTGGCAGGCCGGTTGTTCGGCCATTCGCGGATTCTCTTCGCCTCGCTCACTCCAGTCAGCCAGCGGTCCGAGGCACCAAGCTGTGAGAATTGATTTTGGCAGCGTCTGATACCAGCAATGGCGTCAGGAACGACCTCGCCAGCGCAAGGTCGATGTGGCGAGCAACCGAAATGCACTGGTGGGCCACGTGCCGCCTCCGTCGCGCTCTGGTGAAGATTGACCGCCGAGTGCGAGGCGGCCACGCGACTCCATAGCGTCGGAGGCGCCGCCCACGATCATTGTCGACGAAGACGAAGCTCGCGTCCCTGACCTGCATTTGTTCATTTCCAATTGAAGCTGAGGGAAACCACAACTGGTATCGGCCGTACCTGGTTGGCTGCTGGTGGCAACGACAGTCGACAGCGGCTCCAGAACCGGTTGACGCAGATCCTTGTAGGATTGGTTGAAGATCTCGAAGTTCGAGACCTTCAGCCAAGCCAAAGCCTAGGTTCGAGTCCAGAGATGAACGAATGAACAAGTCCTTTTGAGTTTCATGCGGGTGCCATCACCTCCATTCCACCTCGTCCGAAGCCTTCACCACACTTGTTATCACCGGTCATTTCTCGTAGCCACCGACTCCACCTCCATAACTGTCGTCGTCGCCTCGTCATCGCCATCATCAGCACGAACTCGAGTGCCACCACCTCGATCGATCTTCGTCGACAACTGTGAAGCCACGACCGAGTCGCCGCCACTCCCAAGCTACCGCCGCTAGAGCTCATAGCTCGCCAGAATGTCACGAGTCTGCCGTCGATGTTCGCATTGATGAGGCTCGCCTATCACTGGACATCGTCCGCGCATCGGCTCGGAGCTCGGGAACAAAACATTCACTTCCATTTACGACGGGCGAAAGCCGCCTTGGCTTGCTCGCCTGCACCAACAACCTCCTTCTCTGTCTGCAAGGCGACACCTGCATCGACTGCTACCGGACGGCGTCCGTCTCCGTCTCTCGCGAGCGTCGCGGCTCAGGAGCCGGCGCGGAACGGCCGGAAGGAGCCCGTGGGCGTCATCTCCCACTCGTCGGCGTCACCCAAGTCGGCGTCGGCGTCGGACGAGGCCGTGCCGCCCGTGTTGGCGCGCGCGCGGCCGCGTATCCGCCTCCCACCGACCGCTGAGGCGTCCGCGGACCGCGCGTGGGTCGAAGTGGCGAGCGTGAGCGGCGAGGGCAGCGAGAGCAGCCCCGAGCCGTGCAGACAGGCGAGGCAGATGCGCATGGGCACAAGCCCGACGGCCTGCAGCTCGACCGTCTCCTTGGACGTGCAGGCCCTGCACACGACGTGGCCGCAGGCGTGGCAGTTGACGCGCGGTGTGAGCATCTGGAAGGGCCGCCGGCAGCCGCGGCAGGCGCGCGCGCCACTCTTGGGCACCCACTCGCTCTTGAGCACGAACGTGGCCGAGTCGAGCCGCCGCCGCCGCAGGTGCGAGCACAGGCGCGAGAGATTGGCGCCGAACTTCTGCATGAGCAGCCGCGTCGTCAGGTTGGGTGCCCAGCCGCCGGGCTCCATCCCCACGATGTACACGATCTTGGTCTCTGCCTGCTCGTCACGTCCGTCGGCGACCATGGACGCGGACGCGGACGGCGCGGCGCGGCGCAGGAAGAAGCCCGAGCGGAACATGGTGACGGGCGACGCCTTGAGGGCTGAGGTCGAGCCGGCGCCGGCGGCCACGGCGGGAGCAAAGTAGCGGTCGTACTCGTCCTTGTCGACCGAGTCCCAGAGACAGTAGCCGACCGTGGCGCCGTCCTCCGGGTCCGTGAAGACGTCGGTGGTGACGGCGACGCACATGTCGCGGTTGGCCATTGGCGCCGGCGTCTGGAAGCATGAGTAGCGCACGTAGGACGAGCGGAAGGGCCGGTCGCGCGTCGGACGCTGCAGCACGGCCAGCACGCGCGCCTCGAGCACGTTGTTGTACACGATGCGGTTGTTGCGCAGCAGCGCGTCCGTGTCGGTGAGCAGGAAGAGCGGCAGCACCTCCTCGACGCGCGCGGACGAGTGCGCCACGCAGCAGAAGCGCGTCTGCCCGGGCGCCACGCTCGTCTCGTCCACGTAGTAGGACACGGCGCCGCGTCGCAGCTTGGGCTTCCACTGCACCTTGCTCGCGCCGTCCGACAGCATGGACGCCACCACGGCGCGCACCGACCCCTGCGCGCGCGCCAGCAGCGCCAGTCGCGTCTGCTCGGGCAGCGCCGCCTCCATCTCGGCGTCCAGGTTGGTCTCACTTGGTCGGTCTCACTGGGTCGGTCTCACTTGGTCGGACGACGTCCTGGAGGCGGCAGGCGTCGCTCGGGGACGGGAGAAGCGCGAGTGGGCGGACGGGGATGTGGAGGGCGGACGGGAAGCTGCGGGAGGGACCGCGGGCGGCCGGGAGGGGCACAGGCGCCGGCCGCGGCGGGAGGCGCACGCGGCGCATGACGATCGATGACTTGGGCTTATTATGGGATGCGCACGGTGGGATGACGAGCGCCGCAGCGTCACGTTTGGGCCTCGAGCGGAACACGGGACGGGTTTTGTGTGCGTCCAATTTTAGTGAAATATGGACATGAACTTGAGATTTGTAAGTTGAATGCTATTTAATATATGGACACACTAGTCAGGCGACGTTTTATGCGTGCTTTTAGACACGGATTTCGCGATTGCGCCGCGTCTGGTTGAAGGCCATCGCGCGGGGTGCCACTACATGGAACTAGTGGTCGACACCGCGCTGGCTTCTCTTGATGGAGACGCCGGCGCCAGTCGGGCACCTCACTGCACGGGGTGACCTCATGACCTCGTGACCTCGTGTCCAGAGCTTTTATCGCTCCATGTCGGAGCGCAAGCCAACAACGAAGATCGTTCGCACGTCGGACTCCGCGGCGGCAACAGTATGGTAGCAGCTCTGCTGCTCGATCTGGCGATGCAGGCGCCGGTGGCGATCGTCTGGAGCGCGTGTCCTTGTCCAGAAACGCTGGGTCCGAGCCAGAGCGACGCAGGGACGCGACCATGTGCTCTTGCTCTTGTCAGGACGACGAAATCCAATTCGGGCGGCGCCCATGAGTTTCTTTCGCGCCAGGAAGACGCGCAAGGCGGTGGCGTCACGGACCGCCGGCGAGCGCCACTGACCGGCTGCAGTCACCCCTTTACAGCTGCACCTCATGCGCATGCATGAGCACTGGACGCCATCCGTTTGCAATCGCCAGAGCCTCAATCGCCTGGATCTGATCCAGCTCTGGATACCTCGGCTCAAGCACGTCCTGTTGACACTCTTCCGGCACATCCTGTGGATTTGCGCTTTCGGGCATGGCGATGATCATTTGCAGCATCTCGGCGGTGGCCCGCGCCGTCATCATCCTGCGCCTGTGGCTCAAACCGACTCGCCCAGCCGTGGCAGTGCATCGCAGGCTGCGCATTGCAGCTTGGGTGGGCGGATGGACACCATCGCGGACGCTCATCCAGTGCATCGCTCCGATCCTCTGGATTATCTGCCCATGAATGCACGGCTCACGGTTCAATGCATCACGTTCATCATCACACACATGCCCGGCGCGCATCCGGCGCAGCTCGCGTCTACAGTTTCGTCGTCCTCCCTCCGTCTCCTGTCTCCTCCTGGCTCGAGCCACCGCCGCTTATATCCCGCGCGCCGCTCCTATCGCGCTCACGCGTGCCGGCCGGAGCTCGAGTTGCGCCGCAGCAGGTCGCGGATGCCCGACTCATCGCTGCCGATCGTGTCGACGCTGTCGCGGCCGGCGATGGCCTTGACGTTGGAGCGCAGCATGCCGGCGTTGTGCAGGCAGTAGGAGCAGATCTTGACAGGCGTGACCACGGCGCCGCGCACGCTCACCTCCTCGGTGAAGCAGCAGCGCCGGCAGACAACGTCGCCGCACGAGACGCAGTTGATGCGCTTGGACAGCGCGCCGAAGTGCCGCGTGCACACGGTGCACGACTTGGCGGCGCGCCGCGACTTGTACCGCGCGCGCGGCACGAACGTCTCCGGGTTGAGCGACCGCTTGCGGTAGTGAGAGCACAGGCGCGCGCAGTTGCCGCCGAAGACCGTCATGTAGACCTTGCCGGCGAGCTGCGGCGCGATGCCCCCGATGGACAGCCCGTTGATATAGCAGACCTTGGTGAGCGCGCTAGGCTTGCCCGAGTTGCGGATGAAGAAGCCCGAGCGCGAGATCTTGGACCGGATGATGCGCTCCGACTCGTACCGCTCGGGGCACTCGGGCAGCTCGACCGACTCGAAGAGGCAGTAGCCGACGGTCGAGCCGTCCTCGAGGCGCAGCAGATTGGTGCAGACGCAGACGAGCAGGTCGCGGCCGCTCATGAGCTTGGGCGTCTCGAAGCTCGAGTAGCGCACGTACATGGACTGCATGGGCCGCTGGCGCGTCGGCGGCTTGAGCACGGCCAGGATCTTGGCCTCCTTGACGTTGCGGTAGATGACGCGCACGTTCTTCATGAGCGTGTCCGTGTCGGCCACCATGAACATCTTCATGATCTCCTCCACGGGCGCGTCCGTGTGGCCCACGCAGCAGAAGCGCGTCATGCCCTTGGCCACGTTCTCGTCCACGTAGTACGCGATGCCCTTCTTGCGCATGCTGGGCTTCCACGTGGCCAGCGAGCTCTGCTCGCCGATCATGGACTCGACCACCTCGTGCTCGGCCGCCTCCATCATGCGCTGCATCTCGGCGCGCCGGTCGGGCGACAGCGCCACGAACTCGTCGTGCTCCCACGCGCCGCTGGCAGTGGCCGACGCGGCGCTGGCCGTCACGGCGCTGGCACTCACGTCCGAGCGCGGCATCCTGCTGCTGGTTGTTGTTGCTGAAGCGTCCGAGTGCTCGGATAGAAGGCTGCCGGCGGCTGGGAACGCTCGCGACTAGGCTGTCGGGGGCCGGGCAGAGCGTGGAATGGCCGTCGCGGAGGGCGAAAGCGGCGCCGAGAGACTCCGAGAGCGCCAGGACGGCTTCGCGGAGCAGAGGAGACCGGCAGGATGCGCAGCGCATGGACAGGGAGCGGCGGCATCTGCCGGCGCGGAGAAGGGGGTGCGAGGAGGAGCAGCAGCAGCAGCAGGCGCCACCTTGTCGGCCGCGAGATGCGATGCGCTCCAGGCTCCTAAAGCGTCGGCGTAGGGGCCCGGCGGCGCGAGCAGGCAACGCAGACCGGGCGAAGCAAGAGGCGCCGCGCCATGTGGTGCGAGTCGCGACTCGCGGCGGCTCGCGGCGCATCCGCCGGCGCGCAGTCTAAGGCGTCAGGTGCTGCCATTGCGGCGCGAACGTGGCACTGCGGGGTCAGGCGCCAAGCGTTCGTAGCTGCTCGATTCGCATCGGTTGTGGTGTGGTATGTAATGCTAGAGGCTTTTAGATGTGTGTGTGTATCGACATGCGTTTGCAGATGCATGCATTAATAGAGAGAATCGTGTGCGAGAGGTTGCGGTGTGGCGCGAAATGGCTCTTTGGCGCGAACCGAACGTATTCACAGTCCTGTCGTTGGCTATTTCAGTGCGTTGTGTGCAATGTGTGCAATGTGTGTGTGTGCCGCGTGAGTGCTCGCGCGTATATAAAGCGCGCGGAGCGTGTGCCTGCACGACGGCCCGCCCATTTGCCACTTCGGAGCGCGAGGCAGGAGACCTTGGGCATCGGTGCGTCTCGTTGGCACGGCAGGGATCTCCGGAACACGGTCACTGACTTGAGTTATCGATTGAGTCTATCCATCGATGGTTAGGCGTTTCAACGTTGCTCATTGTGGCAGCGGCGAGGTCATTTCGGTCAATGGTCCACTGTCCGCACGCCGAGATGAATGACTGATTCTCTTAAATTAGTAGACATTTGGGTGCCTGCAAGTGTTGCCGCGACGCCACCTTCGCCATGGATGCCATGCCGTGATGCTCGTCAAGCGGCGGGATCTGCTGCTAAGTCTGGGCCGTGCCAATGCGAGCCTTGGCCGTGTTGAGTCAACCATGCCTCTCGTCGCTGGTCTCTCGTCGGCGTGGGACTCGAATGGAGGGAAGCTGCTTTCGGAGCGAGCGGCTCTTCCGTCCCGGATCATGCCATCGCTCGTGATTACACTTGGAGACATCCTTTACCCGCGCCGCTGGGGCTCGTCGGCTGCAGAGACGCACGCGCTGCATGACCGACGCGGTCGCATCGTGGTCCGCGAGCGGACGACTGCCGGAGACGTGACGGGCGACACGACGCCCAACCCCGTCAAGCCATCCACTTCGAGTAAGCGTGATCATACCGTCGTGTATTCCGCCCTCGGCGCATCAAAACTGCAGCGAGGCGTCATCCCGCGGCCACTCTTGCCGCTGTTGAAGCCTCCTATCTGCGTTCCTGTTCCTGCAGTGGTTCACGACTCGCCCTGCGCCTCGGGCAGCGCCGGCACGCGGGACGCCAGCCGAAGCAGCGTGTCCTTCAGTCCGCTCTGTCACCAGATGAAACACAGCACAGTCCGCGGATGAGTCCAAGGCAACACCCATCATCGAGAAGCCACGCGACTCACCTCGTCGCTCTGCTCGAGGAACACGCGCGCGGCCGCCTCGATCTCAGAGTCCCGCGACGCAATCGCGCGCTTGAGCGCCGCCGTCTGCTCCGCGTCAAGCGGCAGCTCGCTCACAAAGTGCAGTAGTTGCTTCTCCATGCGCACAGAGGGCGAATGCGCCGTGACAGCGCGGCGCTCCAGCGCCACGATGCGCGACAGCGTGTCCACGAGATCGGCGGCGTCCGAAGTCGCAGCATACACATCGAGAGCAGCCAGCACACGCGCGTCTCTCGCTTCCACCAGCGCGTCCACGATCTCTTTGTCCTCGCTCTGCAGACCCCCGTTCCCCGCTAGCGCCGCGACGACGGCCAGCCACTTCGCCGCCTCCTCCTTCTCGCTCTGCTCACTCAGCTGCGTCGAGCGCGACGCGATTGCTGCGATGCGAACGAGCGAGTCGATGAACTCAGAGGCGTTCTGGTCGTCCAGGTACACAGCGAACGCCGCCATGACTCGGTCGTCGCGCGTCTCAATCAAGGCGCGCAGCAGCTCGGCGGACGACACAGAGACCCGCCCCGACGCGGCCAGAGGCATCACCCATTCGTCCACAAGCTGCTGCTTGCCTCGCGTCCAAGCGACCAGATCGGCCAGGCGCTGGAGCGTGTCCACCAACTCGCGGGCGTTATGATCCTCGTTGAAGAGGTCCACGGCCGCCAGCACACGGTCGTCTCGCGCGCTCGCGAGCGACAGCAGCAGCTCCTTCTGCCACCGGACGAACCGCCCTTTGCTCGCAATCTGGTGGATCAGTCGCGACACTCGCACGACCTCATCATCCGCTGCCGAGTTCGATCCTCCGTCCTCGTAGTCGAGGTCCCGCCGGGTCCCGCGCGGCGAGCAGATCGGCGGCGCGCCGAAGTTCGCGTGCTTGACGACAAGTAGCAGCGTCTCCACGAGCTCCTTCACGTCGCCGTCCGCTTCGAACGCCTCATTCGCGGCCAGCATCGCCTCATTCTTCTGCTCAAAGAGACGGATGAGTCCGTCCGCCTCGTGCGAGCGGATGAGGTGCCGCTTCATCATCTCCCCGACTACCTCAACGAGCCGAAGCTTCGAGTCATTGCGCGTCGTGAACCGCGCAATGCGCAGCAGCGTGTCGCTCAGTTCGTCGGCATTGTGCTCCGCTTCGAATACCTGCCAGGCAGCGATCACGAGCTCCGACCGCCGAGAAAACAGTTGCTTGACCAACAGCTTGTCCGACATGCTCAGCGCGTGGCACTCGGAGTCGACGACCTTGCTGAACGCCTGGTGCTCTTGCGAGCGCTCTTGTTCCGCCATGTGCAGCACGCGCGTCTGGAGCTTGGCGATCCGCTGGAGGGTGTCCAGCAACTCGCTTTCATCGCCGTCGCCAGCAAACACTTCAAACGCGCTCTCCAGCAAGTGGTGGCGCTGCGAGATCATCTGCTCCAGCACTTGCACGTGGTCCGCCGTCAGCGCGCCGTCTCGACGCCAAGCGTAGACCATTTGCGCAATGTCCTGCGGCCACTGCGCCATGTCATCCGCTTCATGCAGGTGATGTCCTTCAAGCGCGGCGTCCGTCATCCCGCGCGCAAACGCCGCCTTCTCCTCGTCGCCCAGCTCCGTGGTGATCTCGTCGACGACGACGACAAGGGCGTCGCGCAGCGCGAGCAACGGGATCTGCTGCTGGTCGTAGTCGCTCAGCAGACTCATCACCTGCGCGTCTTCCTGCTGGACCAGTGCGCACAAAATGTCGTACTCGAGACTGGTCAGCATGCGCTTGCGGTGCAGCGTCAGCATGACGTTGCTACTGCTGACCGGCGAGCTGTGGCCGTTCTCCACCGCCTCCAAGCCTTTCGACTTCCGGGCCGACGGCGTCTGGCTGCGCGAGTGTCGGGGGGAGAGCAGTGATGTGGACGCCTCGCTGTCCTTTGCTCGGCGTCGGGGGCTCTTGCTTCGGGGGGACAGCACCTTGGTGGCAACAGAGCGCTCGCCGATTCCACTGGCGCTGACGGAGTTGAGCGCGGCGATCCGCGTCATCGTCGCCTCCAGCTCCGACAGACTGCCGCCGTCCTGCTTGAAGGCCTGCAGCGCGCTCAGGAGAATGCGGTTCTCCGTCAGCACCAGCTCGATCACGCGCGCGCTCTGGTCCTCCGGCAGTGCGTGCTTGTTCAGCAGCTTCTCTACGATCGCAAGAAGCTCCATGACGCTCGTGAAGCGCGCGTCCGCAAGCGGCGGAGAGTCCTGAGGCGCCCGCTGCTTGCCGCGGAAGTCGTTCGCGAGCTTCGTGATCTGCGCCTGCGTCTGCGGAGAGAACACGCTGCGCGCGATCGCCAGCACCTTCTTGACGACCAGCTCGACGTGCAGGTCCTCGGGCCGCGACGGCGCCTGCTGCTGCCGGTCGTCGCCGAGACGGCGGGGCGTCGCCTGCTCCAGCCGCGCTCGGCTAGCCTGTCCGCGACCGTTTCCGGCGACACCAGCGGCTGCTCCCGTGGCGACCATCAGCTCGGGCGAGCCGTTGATCAAGCCGAGAAGGAACTGCTTCTTGGCGGCGAGAGAGCGCTGTGGGTCGCGGACTGCGGCCAGCACCGCGTCGGCCTGCTGCTCGCACATCTCCGCGAGCACGGCGGCCTCGAATGGCGACAGCCTCTGCTCCTGCTGGAGTCCCTGGACCAGCCGCGCGACCCGCTGCGACGCGTCGGTCACCGACTTGGCTGGACCCGCCGCGCTGGAGTTTGAGGGGGGAGCGGACGCACCGGCCGGCGCCTGCTCGCTCGGCTTGGCGGCCACCTCCGACGCGACCAGCAGCTCGACGACGCCTCGCCCGTCCGTCTGCCATACCAGCACAAGCAGCACGGCAGCGTCAGTACAGAAGGGACGCGCGTGCGTGGGTTCGATAGACTGCAGCAACCGCTTACGCCGCGCAGCAGCTCGGGGGCGCGGCAGGCGAGCGCCAGCGGGACGATGCGGGGCGTCCCCGGTTCGGCGAGGCATCGAGCGCGCTGCTTCCTCGCGGCGCTGGCGGCCGGCGGCCGGTCGCGCACGCAGAAGGCCGAGACGGCGGCGGCGGGCGGCAGGCGCAGCGCCAGGCGCAGCAGCCGCGTCAGCTCGGCCGGCGGCATGCCCGCGTACATCCCGACGGTGGCCGACCCGTCTCCGTCGGCGCGCGGGCGCCGGCCGGCCGCCCGGGCCGGCAGCGCCACCTGCACGTAGGCCACGCGCTCGCCCATGGCTGCCGTCGGTTGCGGCGGTTGGCGATGCGTCGAGGTATACAAACTGCGAGTGAGAAGGCGGCGTCCCTTTCCCCCGACTTCGGGATCCAAGACAGGGCCTCAGGAGTCGAACCGGTAATTTATCGGGATGTACTCAATCGATTGCAGTACCGGTTCTATGGTACATATTGGTTTTCACACATGGAACTATTCCCGGTAATACCGGTTATTCTCTCATCCAACAGACAACCGGTTTTGAACCGGAATACCGGTCGCTCCCCACCTGTTCGTGGCGTGTCACACTCCACATAGAGCTGCGTCGCTCAATTCGAATCCAACCAGCAGTGCAGTGACTCGTTGGCGGCCATGGACGCCTTGTTGGAGCTCGGCGGTGGCGGCGGCGGCGCGCGCGCGGGCGCCAAGCTGTTCAACGGTATCCCGCAGCATGTGGAGTCTTCTGTGGGCGGTCTGTCCGGCGACTGACGCGCGCTGTTCGCGGCCGCCAGACCAGGTGCACGGCTACATCAAGCTCAACGGGCTGTGCGTGGCGCTCATGGACACGCCGCAGTTCCAGCGGCTGCGCGACCTCAAGCAGCTCGGCACGCTCTACTACGTCTTCCCGGGCGGGTCGCACAACCGATTCGAGCACTCGCTCGGCGTCGGCTACCTCGCCGGCGAGATGGTCGAGCGCTTCCGCCAGCAGCAGCCAGAGCTCGAGCTCTCGCCGCGCGACTCGACGCTGCTCGTACGTCGCGCCTCGACTCTCCTCCATGAAGGTGAGAGACTGACTGAAGCTGGCTGTGTGGCTATGACGGATGACCGCAGAGCGCCGCGGGGCTGCTGCACGACCTCGGCCACGGACCCTTCTCGCACGTGTTCGAGCACGAGTTCATGCCGCGCGTGGCCGCCAAGGGGTACGCGGCGCCGGACGTCGGGTACCACCACGAAGACATGTCGCTGCGCATGATCGACTACATGGTGGACGATAACGGCCTGGACCTCGAGCGAGACGACGTGCGCTTCATCCAGCAGCTCATCGTCGGCGCCAAAGAGTGAGCCGCCGCTCGATCGCTGGGACCGACTGTGTGGCGGACCATCTGACCGTGAGCCGTGGCACGGGCAGGACACACAAGGGCAGCCGCGTGGACAAGCGCGGGTACTTGTACGAGATCGTGGCCAACGGGCGCAACTGCATCGACGTGGACAAGTTCGACTACCTGGCGCGCGACATGCTCAACCTCTTCGGCGTGCGCAAGGTGTTCAACTTCTCGCGGCTGACCATGTTCAACCGCGTCATCGGCGACCAGATCTGCTACCACACGTCCGTCAACCTCGACATCTACGACATGTTCCAGCAGCGCTACCAGATGCACAAGCAGATCTACAACCACCGCAAGGGCAAGGCCGTCGAGTACATGATCTGCGACGCCATGCTGCTCGCCGGTACGTGCTCCGCCTCGAGCTGGATGCTGCTGCTTTGCTCCGATTACAGACGCGCTGACTACTCTCCACAGATCGCGAGCTCGGTATCTCGGCCGCCACCAAGTCGCCCGAGGAGTTCCAGTTCCTCACGGACCACATCGTCCACGTCAGTTCCCTCGTCGTGGCATGCGTCGAGCCTGACGACCCAGCTGAACTAACGCTCGAGCACTGATGACAGACGATCGAGGCGTCCAAGAGCGAGACGCTCGAGCCGTCACGGAAGCTGATCAAGCAGCTGCGCCGCCGCCACCTGTACCCGTTCGTCGACGAGTACCTCATCCCGCCGGAGCTCACGGCGCGGATCCCCAAGATCAAGAGCAAGGACATTGCGTGCCAGGGCACGCGCCTGTGCAAGAGCCTTGACCCGGAGGACATCATCGTGTACGACGGCAAGCTCAACTACAACTTCAAGGACCAGAACCCGGTGGACAACGTGCAGTTCTACTCGTCCACCGACCTCAACAGCGCGTTCCACATCCCCAAGGAGCAAGTCAGTCTGCTCTTCCCCGACAAGGTACGGCGCTCATCTGTGCAGTGTCGTTATCGTTGATGGCTAACGCGCTTCTCCCCGGTGACTCGCAGTTCGAAGAGCGGATCATCCGAGTGTACAGCCGCAGCCACTCGCCGCGCATCCTCGCCGGGATCCAAGTGAGCCCTCGCTAAGCGCTGCCTCTATAGTTGGCGCGGTATGCTAACCTCACTGCGTGCACAGGACGCCTTCCGAAGCTTCTTGCAGACGTTCACCTCGACGCTCCCGCCGCCTTCGCCGTCGTCCAAGGTGCGCCGAGCACTCCCATCCTCCCTTTTGACTGTAAACCACCCGTCTAACTCCAGGGCGGCGTGCTCAGATCCCCAGCGATGTCAAGCGCAGCAAACGTCCAACCTCGCGCAGCACGAAGTCCCGCCGCAAGAGCTTGCTCCCGAGTAAGCACCGTCAGTCTCTCAGCTATTATGATCCCGCGTCTGACCCTGGCGGTGCCACAGGCCTCCGAGAAGCCGGCGAGCTGGACGACGACGACGAGTTCGCGACCAGCAGCAACGGCAGCTTCGGCGCGAACGGCAGCTCGGATGACCTGCCATCGTCGCCCAAGCGCCTGAGGTTCGACTGAGCAACCGCAGCAACGCGATAGATGAGCAAGCGCGGCACATTTCATTTTTTTTTTTACATGCGATCAGTGTTGGCACCAGTGGACGATCATCTACGCGTCACCCGATCCGAGCTTGCCGCGCAGCAGCGGGTCGACGAAGGACTTCCACTCGTCGTAGACGATCTCCTTGTCCATGTCGTACGGGTTGGCGTCGCGGACGGCCCGGTGGTCCTTGCCGCCGCGGAACTCGTGCCAGTCACACCCGAGGAACTGGCACAGGTTGCGCGCTCCCCACTGGTACGTGCGCTGCGGGAAGATCTCGACCACGAGTGTCCCGGGCCGCGTCCAGGCCACATTGACCATGCCGGCACCGTGCATGCCGATGACCACGTCGCTCTCAAGCGCGTGCGCCATCTGCTCGCGCATCGTCATATTGGCAAAGTCGAGCGACCGGAACGCGAACTGGTCGCCGTAGTCGGCGCGCATCTGGTCCAGCACCTCGGCCTCGTTGGTCCACATGCGCGGGATCTGGAGCCCGTCGGACGCGCGCCGCGAGACGATCGTCACCACGCGCTTGGCGTCATCGTCAGTGGAGTTGCCGGCCTCGCTGACGCTCATGGTGCGGAGCGCGAGGTGGCGAAACTCGGTCAGCAACTGGTTGTCGTGGCACGGCTGCCTGTCGATCAAGTGGCTGTGCAGGGGTCCGGAGGCCTCGAAGGGTGCGATCAGTGCCGACTCAAGGTGCAGCACGCGGCCGTGAATGTCTCCGCCGTGGATCACGGGCTCCACGGGCGCCAGCATGGCGTGCTGCAGCTCGTCCATGGTCGTTGACTGGCCCTTGTCCAGGTACACGAGCTGCGTCGTGTCGGTGGGCCACGAGACGGCGCGCAGGGCGATCCAGGCGTTGAACAGCGCCGAGAGCTGGGCGAACGGGTTGTGGTCCTCCTTCCGGGACAGCACCACCGCGTGGCGCACGGCGATGAGCACCGGCGTGTCTTCTCCCTCCAGCCCCTCCGTCCAGTTGCTCACAGTCATCGGGCGGGCCGAGCACGCGACGTAGTTCTCGTTGAGGTTCTCGGAGAAGGCGAACCGCCAGACGCGCGGCGCTCCGTGCGCGTGATCCTGCGGCGCGGTGCAGCTGCACTCGGACAGGTTGTGCGCATACCGGACGCGCGGGTCGTGCAGGCTGCCGTCCTGCGAGTGCTCAACCTCGGCGCGGCGCAGGTCCAGCCGCAGGTGGCGGAATGTCGTGGCCAGCAGGTCGGCGTCCTTGAGCTCGTAGTGCGTGTACGAGGACGTGATCATCTCATCCCCGTGGTCCGACGCCACGGGAGCGGCGCAGAACTCGCGCTGCGCCGCGGCCAGCCGCGCGATGACGCCGTAGTCGCGCGTGGAGAAGCACTCGAACGCGGCCGAGCGCTTGCCGCCGTCGAACTCTGGCGGCACGCGCACGCCCGGCGGCAGCGTGAACGGACCGCCGACGCGCGCGCGGACCGGCAGCAGCCACGCCGCGCGCTGGGCTCCAGCCTCCGAGGCCGAGAACCACTGCGACACCGCCTGCCACGGGCCACCGTCGAGCGCCGACAGACTCAGCGCAGTGGTGGCCGTCGCGGCGACCGCCAGCAGCGCCAGCGCCGTCCCCAGGCGGCACAGGAGGCGCCGGGCGTCCGTCGGCGACGCGGCGACGTCAGGGGACAGGGAGGAGGCCGCGCTCCCCATCGCGGAGGCGCCGGGGGAGGGCGGGGAGGCCTTGGTCGCCATCGTGGAGGATCGAGGTGAAAGTGACGCGGACTCGGTCTCAGGTAGGTTTTGACTTGGCGTTTGTATGGTCGCGGCACGCGCCAAGCTGGACAAGAACATGTGACGAGCTACCGTTCAGAAGTGGTCTCTGGTCGGTCACAAGTGCGCATCATTGTCACCTTATTGACGCATCCACCATCACAAGAGACTGTTCAGGCGGGACAAAAACTGTTGTCAATTCTGCTCATGAATGATCTTGGCCGCCGCACTCGGCTGCCAACCCTCATGGGAGCGCGATAAATAGGTCTCCACGGTCTACGACGCCTTGCTCGTCGTGTTAGCGAGCCTGGAGCGCAGCAGCGGGTCGAAGAAGGCCTTCCAGACGCCGTAGTCGATGGTCTTGTCCATGGCGTTCGGGTCCGGGTCGCGACCGACCATCACGTCCCTCCCCTTGCGGAACTCGTGCCAGTCGCACCCGAGGAACTGGCACAGGTTGCGGTAGCCCCAGCGGAACCTGCGCTTGGGAAAGATCTCGACCACGAGCGTCCCGGGCCGCGTCCAGGCCACATTGACCATGCCGGCGCCGTGCATGCCGATGACCACGTCGCTCGCCAGCATGAGGCGCATCTGCTCTTGCATCGGGAGGTCGGCGAAGTCGAACGACTGCACCACGCACCGGTCGCCGTAGTCGGCGCGCATCTGGTCCAGCACCTCGTTCTCGTTGGTCCACATGCGCTGGATCCGCCGCCCGCCATACGCGCGCCGCGAAATGACCGTCACGACGCACTGCTCAGTGCTGTTGGTGCTGTTGGTGGCCTCGTCGATGCCCATGCTGCGGATGGCGGCACGTCGGAACTCGGTGAGCAGCTGGTTGTGCTGGCACGGCTGGGGATCGTTCAGGTGGGTCATCAGCGGGCCTGACGTCTCAATGGGGGCGATCAGCGCTGACTCGAGGTGCACCACACGACCAAGGACGTCTTCTCCGCGAATGGCAGGCACGCTCGGTGCTAGCAGCGCGTGCTGAAGTTCATCCATGGGCGTTGGCAGTCCCTTGTCCAGGAACAGGAGTTGTGTGCTGTCAGCGGACCACGAGGCGGCTTGGACCGCGATCCACGTGTTGAAGAGCGCCGAGAGCTGGAAGAATGGGTTGTGGTCGTCCTTGCGCGACAAGACCACTGTGTTTCGACCGGCGATCACCAGCGGATTCTCCTCGCTGTCTCGCCCGCTGACCCACTGGGCTGCTGTAATAGGTCGAGACGAGCACGCGACGTAGTTGTCCTCTGGGTCGGCGGCGAGGAAGAACCGCCAGACTCGCGGCACGCCGTGCGCGCGGTCCTGCGGCTGAGCGCAGCTGCACTCGGTCAGGTTGGGCGTGTACCGGATGCGCGGGTCGTGTCCACCGCCGTCTTCGGAGACCGCTGATATGTCGTGCGCGACTTGGGCGTTGCGGAGGTCCAGCCGGAGGTGGCGGAACGCGGTGGCCATCAGGTCCGCGTCGCCAACACTCAAGTGGGTGTACGAGGACGTGACCATCTCCTCGCTGCTGTCCGAGGTGACAGGTTCTGCGCAGAACTGGCGAGTCGAGTTGGCGAGACGCGCGATGACGCCGTAGTCGCGCTTGGAGAAGCACTGGAACTCGTCCGAGACGACAGCGTCGCCCTCGGTCGCGAACTTTGGCGGCTCGCGCACGTCTGGCGGCAACATGAACGCTGCTCGGGACTCACTCGCAGCTGACGAAACAGTCGGGGAGTTGTCAATCTTGATGGGAGCAGCGGTGGCGTTCTGGTTGTTGATGGCGCGCATGACGGCGATCCACTGAGCGCGCGCTGGGTCGGGCGTGAAGGCGGCGGCCTTGTCGGAGGTGGTTATGAGCTGCGTGGCCGGCTGCCAGAGCCCGTCTTCAACCGTCAGAAGACTCATGACCATGGCGAGCGTTCCGGCCCCAGCCAGCAGCGTCAGCAGCCACCCGAGCGGGTAGTGGCGGCGGCTGTTGGTCGCACCAACTCGCAGCCGCATTGGAGTGCTGGACGGCGACGCTGGCAACGCGTTCGGAGCGCCCATGACAGTCTCACACGTGTGCTCCCAGGGGTGAATCAACTAAGTGGCGAGCAGAAGGAGACTGCCAGTGGCGGCGGGCACGGCAGAACGCTCGGATTGTGGCGGCATGTGGGTGCCAGGCGGCGTTCCGGGCAGATCGCTGCCTTCCCGATCGCGGAAACGCTTGATGTTTGTATGGAAGAGTGTATCCATGCGCAGCGGAAAGTGGACAAATGAGTCGGTCGGAGTGAAGTGAGTCTCAGCATTGCGCATTGAAGTGTCCAACGTCCCCAATCACTTTGATAAAGTAAGCAAGTGCTCGTTCCCGCACTGACACGCTTTGCAGACTGCGACGGTTTGAAGCGGACAACGGTGTGATGTCCTCTTTATATTGTGACCATGATCATTTGATAATCAAGTTTCGTGTCCGGCGTGGCGCAGTGAGCCACTTATAACCGGACAGCGCGACCAGCTCCTTGGCTCACCCAGTCGTCTCAATCCCCAATCGCACGAGCAGCTTGTCAACCAGCGGGTTGGCGAACTTGGCCCAGTCGTCCGGCGTGACGGTCTTGTCGAACGCGTTCGGGTCGGAGCTCGGGCGCTGGCGGCGGCCGGCCTTGGCCATTGCCGGGTCGGCGGGCGGCAGCACGTCCTTGCCGCCGCGGAACTCGTGCCAGTCGCAGCCGACGTGCTGGCAGATGTTGCGGTAGCCCCAGCGCCGCTTCTGCTTGGGGAAGATCTCGAGCACAAGCGTCCCGGGCCGCGTCCACAGCACGTTGACCAGCCCGGCGCCGTGCATGCCGATCACCGCGTCGCTGTCGACCATGACGCGCATCTGCTGCGCCATGGTCATGTTGACGAAGTCCATCGACTGGAACGAGCAGCGGCCGCCAAAGTCCGACCGCATGCGCGCCAGCACCTCGTCCTCGTTGCGCCACACGCGCTGCACCTTGCGCCCGCCGTAGTCGCGCCGAGAGATTACCGTCACGAGGCACGCGGCCGGCTTGTCGGCCGAGACGCGCGCGCCGTCCACGCCCATGGCCGCCAGTGCCGCGCCGCGGAAGTCCTGCACCAGCTGCGAGTGCGAGCACGGCTCCTTGTCGTCTAGGTGCCGCATCATGGGGCCGGAGGACTCGAATGGCGACAGCAGCACCGAGCCGAAGTGCACGGTCTTGCTCGGCGCCTGCTCCTGGAACAGACTGTCGCTGGTGAGCGCGGGGCGTCGCGGGGCGACGAGCTTCTGCTGCAGCTCGTCCACCGGCGACGCGAGACCACGGTCCAAGTACACGAGCTGCGTGCTGTCGGCCGACCAGTTGAGCACGCGCAGCATGAGCCACGCGTTGAGCGCCGCCGACACCTGGAAGAACGGGTTGTGGTCGTCCTTGCGCGCCATGAGCACGACGTGCACGTCGTCCTGGAAGACGAGGTCGGGTGTGGACGCAGTGTCCACGCCGGAGCTGTCACACACGAGGTACTTGGCTGCGACGTCGCTCGGCAGGCGCGGCGCCGCGCGGAACGTCAGCTTGGGGCTCGACGTCGACGGCTCCCCGGCCAGCATGGAGTTCCACACGCGTGGCGCGCCGTGCGCCATGTCCTGCCTCGGCGCGCCATCCTCGCACGCGCAGAGCGCGCGGACGCTGTCGAACTTGAAGCGCGGGTCGTGTCCGCCGCCGTCCTGCGAGAGGTCGCGGATGTCGTGCGCCACCTGCGCGCGAGAGAGGTCCAGGCGCAGGTCCGAGAAGACGGTGGCCTGGATGCCGCCGGGGTCGCTGCGCAGGAAGGCGTAGGAGGTCTGGAAGGCGCTGGCGGTCGGCGCCGGCGGCGAGCAGAAGGCCTTGGCCGACGCGCGCAGCTCGTCCACCAGTCCGTAGTCGCGGAAGGAGAAGCACTCGCCCCGCTGCGGCTTGTCGGCGCTCGGGATCGCCTCGAGGCCGAACCGCGGCGCGAGGTCCACGCTCGTCAGCTGCGCCGGCGGCATCCCCATCTCCGGACCCTCGGCCGCGGGCGACAGCAGCGCGCCTAGCAGCAGCTCGGACGTGAACAGCGCGCTGGAGCAGCAGACGATCGCGAACATGGCGACCAGCGGCCAGGAGGACCGGCCGGCGGGCTGCGGCGCCGGTTTGGCCGGCGCATGGAGCCCGCGGCCGAGCGGCAGCGCGGCGACGGCGTTGCCTCTGCGGGTCGCTCCCGACGGCATTGGCTCTGTGGACAACGAGGAGGAGGAGGAGAAGGAGGAGGCTGTGATTGCTGCTGGCGAGGAGGAAGGAGGCACTGGTGACGAGGAGAAGTGCGCGAGGCAGTCGGTCTGATGTGGAGGAGGAGGAGCATCGATGAGCAGCTTTTTTTGGCTGGCGGGTTCGGACAGCAACTATTTTTGGAGTTCTGTGTGTTGAGGTTTCGGGCAGATGAGATGGGTTTTAGGCTATTTTTGGAAGGGCTTTAGTCGGGTCGAGAGACGGGTCAGGATGACGTATTGGATACAAATTGAAGGGCATTCCGTGCTATATCGGCGAAATAGGATATCAGAAGGGTGGATTTGTGGCGCTCGCCGTCGCGGGTTGGCCGTGAGTTGGATCCGCAACAGGAGCGATTTACATGCGGATATGGATGCAGCAGCGGTCAGCATCTATCGACGACGACAGGTACCGCATGGGCCTCGAGGCTCTTGTGCCCTGTGCTCCACGATCTCCATGCAATTGACCATCGAGTGGGTCAGGCTGGGGTCGACGGCGACGCGCCAGTGAAGACGTGCGTCGTGCGACTCTGCGCAAATCATTTGCTGCCCGGCATCATCCGGGTCGTCGACGCATTGACTCGGTCGTGAGTCAATCGTGCAACCTCGCCCGGCCGACCAACTGCGTGCTCGTTTGCAGCGGTCAAAGGCTCTTAAGGTGATTCGCGGGAGATCTGTGGCCCGCTCGTTGAGAGGGACGCGCTTTGCGCTCATGACGATGCCAATTCAGCAAGCGGCGAGCGTCAGACCGGGATCGTTGACACGAATGGCTTGAAGCAGATGCAATCGGGACAATCTATGAACGACTCCGACTGCAGACAGTCTTCACGCATTCGAATCCTCCAGCTCGGCCAGCGCGCGTCGGAACACCGGGTCGAAGAACGCCTTCCACTCGTCGTAGTACATGATCTTGTTGGCCTCGGACCCGTTCACGTCCTTCCCGCCGCGGAAGTCGAACCAGCGGCAGCCGACGTTCTGGCACATGTTGCGGTACCCCCACCGGTGTTTGTGGACCGGGAAGACCTCGATCACCAGCGTCCCCGGCCTCGCCCACATGACATTCACCATGCCAGCGCCGTGCATGCCGATCACCACGTCGCTGTCCAGCACGACTCGGATCTGCTCATGGATCGTCAGGTTCACAAAGTCCACCGACTGGAACGTGCAATTGCCGCCAGCGTAGGCGCCAGCGTAGTCGCTACGCATGGTCGACAGGATCTCGTCCTCGTTGAGCCACATGCGCGCCAGATTGCGGCCGCCGTAGGGTTTGCGCGTGATGACCGTCACGACGCACGCCGTCGGCTCGCGCTTGGTCACGGGACGGACGCCCAACGCGTCGATGGCCGTGGCGCGGAAGTCGACCATGAGCGAGTTGTTGTGGCACGGCTCGCCG
>JAADYB010000404.1:0-21689 GCA_023338075.1 Phytopythium litorale
CTTCGACGACCAAGCTGTGAGCGGTCTGCGATCGATCACCAAGGCCATCTCCCCGGCGCTCCTTCGCAACGACTTCGAGCTGTTTGCGAGCTCGGTCCGTGTCTGCTTTGAGCTGAATGAGCTTGGCGAGTCGCAGAAGGCCAAGACCTCTCTGGTCAATGACATGAAGGACCTGTTCTCGCGCATGCTGGCTGAGCTCATGGAGCACGTCTTCGGCTTCCAGTTCGACTCGGAGGCCGACTTCGACGCCGACGCACCGTGCAACCTCATCCCGCCTCCGACGCTGCACATTGTGTTCCCTGTGCTTCGCGCGCTCATTCTGCTGGCTCCGGAGCTTCGCCACTGGGCGTTGCCTCTCTTCGCCGTCCACGCGCGGATGATCCCGGAGGAGGAGGAGGAAGAGATCGGCGACGTCGCTGCCCAGCGGATGCTCCGTAAGGACATGATCGACCTGTCGCTGCATGTGCTGCTCCAGCAGGCCACGGGAGGGAGTGCGCCGATCACGAACGCTGACCTTGCGCCTGGCAAGCTGCTCGCGAATGTGTGTCTCGGGCCGCCGCTTTCGATGGGCGAGTGGAACCCGCTGCTGGGCGACGACGGTTTGCTTTCGGAGCACGCCCAGGTGCGCGCCGAGTGCCTGCGCGCACTGGTGCAGGTCGCGGAGAGCGACGAATGCGAGCTGACCGCCGACAAGATGAACCCGCTGCTCACGTGCCGCTTGTTCTGTAGCCTCTTCGACGTGGAGAAGGCGAACGCCGAGGTTGCTCGCACGCTGTGGGAGCTGACGGGTGCCACGATCACGGCGCTGTTTGCTGGCCCGCTGTTGGTGTTGCTGAACCACACGCGCGCCAATGTGCGTGAGAGTGCGTCGCTCGCGATCGCGGACGGTATGAAGCAGTTCCCGGAGACGGTGACGCCTGTGATCAACAACCTGAAGGCGCAGTTCCTGAAGAATGTGCCGGCGGCGGTCGAGCACCTCGACGAGTTCGGGAACCCGATGGTCCGTCGTCCTGGCCAGGCCGATCAGCTGGAGGAAGACCCGGTCACCGTCTCGCCTCGCCTTGGCGTCGCGCTCTGCCTGGAGAAGGCTGCCGAAGTCGCCGAGTTCACGAACGTGAACGTGATGAACGTCATGTCGTTCGTGATGGAGCACGGCTGGGGCGACCCGAACGCGCAGGTGCGCGCGCAGACACGCAAGACTGGTGTCCAGATCGTGAGTTCGCTTGGCGGCGGAGCCAACACGGCGCCGCTGCTTCAGCTCTTCGAGCGATTCCTCGAAACCAAGCCGTCCGATAGCCAGCGCCTTGCCATCTACGACCACCAGCGTGAGGGTGTGGTCGTGTGCCTGGGCTCGCTTGCGAAGCACATGGACAAGGCCGACCCGAAGGTCTCGTCGATTGTCGACTCGCTACTGGAGGCGTTCAGCATCCCATCCGAGTCGGTGCAGCGCTCGGTCGCGACGTGCCTTGCGCCGCTGATCCCTGCTGTCAAGGACCGGAGCACGGCAATCTTGGACGACCTGCTCACTCGCGCGACAACCGGCGAGACGTTTGGCGAGCGCATCGGCGCTGCTTACGGCGTGTCGGCGGTTGTCAAGGGCCTCGGCATCTCGTCTCTCAAGCAGCACAACATCATTCCGCGCCTCGAGGAGGCGATGAAGACGAGCGGCTCGAACGCGCGCCAGGGCTCCATGCTTGTGTTCGAGTGCCTGAGCCACCGCCTCGGCATCCTCTTCGAGCCGTACATCATCGTCATTTTGCCGATTCTGCTCAAGTGCTCGGCTGACTCGAGCCCGCAGGTGCGTGAGGCGGCTAGCCACACGGCCAAGGGCATCATGGGCAACCTCTCGGCGCACGGCGTCAAGCTGGTGCTACCGTCGCTGCTCCGCGCACTGGAAGACAATGCGTGGCGCACCAAGCAGGCCGGTATCCAGCTGCTTGGCACCATGGCGTACTGTGCTCCGCGCCAGCTCGGCACGAGTCTGCCGCAGGTCGTGCCGAAGCTCACGGCAGCGCTCACCGACTCGCATCCTCGCGTGCGTGAAGCCGGCAAGAGCTCTCTGCGTGACATTGGCTCTGTTGTTCGCAACCCCGAGATCGCGACCATCTCGACGGCGCTGCTGAACGCGCTGGAAGACCCGAACAAGTACACGACCGAGGCGCTGCAGCAGCTACAGCAGACGTCGTTCGTGCACTCGATCGACGCGCCGTCGCTCGCGCTCGTCATGCCCATTATCACGCGCGGGTTGAAGGACCGCGCCGGTGACGCCAAGAAGAAGGCCGCGCTGATCGTCGGCAGCATGTGCTCCATGATTAACGACGCCAAGGACCTTGTGCCGTACATGGACATGGTGCTGCCGAGCCTCAAGACGCAGCTCATGGACCCGATCCCCGAGGTGCGCGCAGTCGCTGCCAAGGCCATGGGCAAGCTCGTCCGCGGTCTGGGCGAGAAGCACTTCTCGGACATCCTCTCGTGGCTGCTCGAGGCGATCAAGGGCGAGGAATACGGCAGCGTCGAGCGCTCCGGTGCGGCGCAGGGTCTGTGTGAAGTGGTCGTCGCGCTCGGCAAGGAGCGGGTTGAAGCCACGATGTACGACGACATCTTCCCGCTGGCGCGCCACCCCAAGTTCGCGGTGCGCGAAGGTGTGCTGTGGATCATCGCGTTCCTGCCGCCCGCGTTCGGCAAGACGTTCGCGGTGTTCCTGCAGGACGCGCTGCCGATCGTCGTGGCGGGTCTCTCGGACGAGTCCGAGTCCGTGCGCGACGTGGCCATGCACGCTGGCCACGTGGTCGTGAACGCCCACGCGCTGTCGCACACCAAGGACATCCTGCCGTCGCTCGAGGCCGGCCTCTTCGACGACAGCTGGCGCATCCGCCAGAGCTCGGTCGCGCTGCTCGGCGACCTCATGTACCGCATCAGCGGAACTCGCGCCGTGGGCTTCAGCGAGATCAATGGCGACGTGGACGAAGACGACGACGCCGCTGGCAGCGCCGCCGGCGACCGCGCCATTACCAAGATCCTGGGCATGGACCGCCGCAACGCCATCCTCGCGTCGCTGTACATGATCCGCTCGGACACGTCGGCCGTGGTGCGCCAGAGCGCGCTGCAGGTGTGGAAGAGCGTGGTCGCCAACACGCCCAAGACGCTGCGCCAGATCCTCGAGACGCTCATGCGCACGATCGTGACGGCGCTGTCAGGCGACAACACGGAGAAGCAGACGATGGCTGGCCGGACGCTCGGCGAGATCGTGCGCAAGCTCGGCGAGCACGTGCTACCGGAGATCGTGCCGATCCTGCGCGCGGGTCTGTCGCCCAAGAACGCACCGGGCATGCGCCAGGGCGTCTGCATCGGCCTTGCCGAGGTCATTGACTGCTGCACCAAGAAGCAGCTCGAGGACTTCGTCGACACGCTCGTGGACGCCGTGCTCGACGGTCTCTCGGACGAGCTCCCGGAGGTGCGCAACTCGGCTGCGCAGGCGTTCAACGCGCTCCACCGCGGCATCGGCTACCGCGCGATCGACGAGACGGTGCCGTCGCTGCTCCAGCGCATCCAGACGTCGAGCGTGACGGAGCAGGAGCACGCGCTGCTCGGTCTCCAGGAGATCCTGCGCGTCAAGTCGCGCGAGGTGCTGCCGTACCTCATCCCGCGTCTGCTCGTCACGCCGCTTACGAGCGCGGGTGTGCGCGCCATGTCCCGCGTCGCGCAGGCGACGGGCTCGGTCGTCCACTTCCAGATCGAGCGCGTGTTCGGTGTCTACTTCGCCGAGTACGAGGAGCGCGTGGCCGGCACGGGTGCGGGTGCCAGCAAGCGCGGCGCGGCCACGAGCGACGAGATCCACGCAGCGCTGCGTGAGATCTCGCTGAGCGTCGAGGAGATTGGCATCCAGTGGCTCGCGATCGAGCTGTGCAAGTACTGCGAGAGCGAGAGCGTGACGATGCGCACGCTGGCGCTCCGCCTGGTCGGCGACTTCTGCTCGGCCACGCGCGCGCCATACTCGGCGCAGGCACCGCTCTTCCTCAAGCAGATCGTGCTGCATTTGAACGACCCCGAGGCGTCCGTCGTGGCGGCGGCGTCGAGCGCGCTGCTGGGCATGAACGCGACGCTGCGGCCGGAGGTGCTGTCGACGCACCTGGACTTCATCCGGCAGTCAATCAACTCGATGGTGAGCGAGGCGCGGCACCGCAAGGGCGGCGTGGGTGCCTCGGGCGAGTTCCTGCTGCCCGGCCTGTGCATCCCCAAGGCGCTCGAGCCGTTCCTGCCGAGCTACCAGTTCGCGCTCATGAACGGCTCGCCCGAGCTGCGCCAGAGCGCGGCCGCGGGTCTCGGCGAGCTCGTGGAGCTGTCGAGCGCGGCGTCGCTGCGTCCGTACCTGATCAAGCTCACGGGTCCGCTCATCCGCATCGCCGGCGACCGGTTCCCCGGGCACGTCAAGGCGGCCATCCTGCAGACGCTCGAGATCATCCTGGGCAAGGGCGGCGTGGCGCTCAAGCCCTTCCTGCCGCAGCTCCAGACGACCTTCGTCAAGGCGCTCAACGACACGGCCGTGGACGTGCGCGCGCGCGGCGCGTCGGCGCTCGGCAAGCTCGTGACACTCAGCCCGCGCGTCGAGCCGCTCGTGGCCGAGCTGACGGAGCGACTCAAGACGACGGCTCCCGGCGGCATCCGCGACGCCAACCTCGAGGCGCTGACGTCCATCGTCGAGCGCGTGGGCAGCAAGCTATCGGAGGTGGCCAAGAGCGCGCTGGAGACGGCGCTGATCGAGCTGGTCGAGGCGAGCGAGGGCGAGAGCGACGCCGCCGCCGTGCGCGCGCGCGCCAGCCAGTGCCTCGCCTTCTCGGTCTCGTCGGACGGCGAGCCGAGCGACGCCACCGCCGCGCGCGTGCTCCAGTACTCGCTGGCGGACAGGAAGTCCGCGGACGCGCTGGCGGCGCTGTCGGCCGCTCGGCGCCAGAGCGCGGCCGTGTTCACCGAGTCGCTGCTGCGCCAGAACGCGGCGCTCGTGACGCCCGTGGCCCCGCAGGTGCGCGATGTGCTGACGCTGCTGGGCGAGGACGAGCAGGTCGCGGTCCGCGTGTCGGCGCTGCAGGCCATCGCCGTGTTCGTCAAGCTGAACGCGACGGCGGCCAGCGCGGCGGCGTTCGTGCCGCTGCTGGCGCAGGGCGTGGCGCAGGCCAACAAGGACGTGGCCCGCCAGTCGCTGCGCATCCTCAAGCGCATCGCCAAGCAGGACGCGGCGCTCACGCGCGGGGCGCTGCCGACGCTCGTGCCGGCGACGTTCGCGCTCATCAAGAGCCCCAACCTGGCCGTCAAGCTGTCGGCCGAGCGCGCGCTGCTGTACCTGCTCGAGGTGCACGCTCGCCCCGAGACCGTCAGCGAGTACGTCGCGCAGTCGACGGACGCCGCGCACGGCAAGATCATCAGCGAGTACACGCGCCGCGTGCTGGCCAAGCTCAAGGCCGACAGCGGCGACGAGAGCGATTAGCTGCGGGGAGGAGAGACGAGTAGGATGAGCAGGAGACGGCCATGCGGGTAGAGGGACTGGTACCGACGAGGAAACGCGGAGGTGGCTGTTGTCTTGGTTCCGTCCGGGTAAATAGCGCTCAGACGAGCTGGTGGAAGGCGGCGGCGCCTCTCGAGGCCCGGCGGCTGCGTGGCGAGTCGGCCGCGTGCACGTCCTCTCTTGCCTTGTTCTGCCGCTCGCCGCGCTGCTGCTGCTGCTGCCGCTGGCGCCGCGAGCGCTGGCGGAAGGCAAGCAGCGCGTCGTCGTTGCCGCGCGAGCTGAGCGCCTGCTGCTCGTTGGCCACGGCGCAGACTCCTGGCTGGTACGAGGAATGGACGAGTGAGTGAGCAAGACCACCGTGGAGGACGGGAGGACGCGGTGGAGGCGCGACGCACCCATCGCCAGCGGATAACCATGGAGATGGCGACGCCGAACGCGATCACGGTGGCGGCCACGAGGATACCGAAGCAGTCGCCGTTGTCGAACGGCCGGTAGCGCGCCTGCCACACGATGAGCGCGGCCGAGCCCAGCACGGCTGCGCGTCCGCCGTCCGTCAGTGGCGCACCAAGCACCAGTCCACCGATGCCAAGCGAGGACGCACCGGCGAAGAAGAGCGCGAGGCCCGGCACCGTGCCGACCCAGAAGACCACCGCGCGCGACGGCGAGCCGAAGTGCAGGTAGACGGCGGCCACGACACTCAGCGCCGAGAGCCCGATGCCCGCGGCGATGGCGCCGCGCACGACCGTCGGCACGAGCGCGCCCAGCGCCAGCCGCGCGCACAGCAGGCCCGTGTCGCCGTCCGTCAGCGGCTGCCGCGCGCCGGCGGGCCTGCACGCCCAGCGAAAAAGCGTCAGCCTGCTGTCCGTCTTGCTGTACGAACCGGTGAGTCCACAGGCGGACGCACATGGGCAGCGAGTGGTTCGAGTCGCGCGCGCAGAAGGCCGACCAGGAGCGCGTGTCGGTGGCCGTGGCCGTGGCCACGTAGATACCCCAGAGCCCGGCGCGCACCTCGGCGGCGTCGCCGGCGTCGAAGTGCAGCCAGTTGCGCCGCAGCAGCGCCAGGAAGAGCAGCCCGACGACCACGAGCGCCAGCAGCACCTGGTTGGCGTTCGACAGCCCGTACTGCCGGTGCCGCCACCGCTGCATGGCGCCGAGCGACGGACGAGGGAGGAAGCTCGCGCCGGTGGTGGCTGCGAGAAGGAAAGCTTTCTGTGTGTTCGAACGCCGCCGGCGTCAGAGGAAACAACCTCTTGTTTTACATAATCAGACGAATCACATCTTTTCAAATCTTCGTTCATCTCTTTGGTAATGAGCTTGACAACCTTTATAATAGATATATTGACCACATATTGATTGGGATGGGACGCCGGCTGGCTCGCGCTTGATGTGGCGACAATGCGACAAGTGCGTCGCTGGTTGCGGATCGTGTTCGTGAAATGCTACAGAGACGAATTGGCCTTTAGCCCACGACAATGGGCGCTGCATAACGCTTCGAGCTCTCTGTTGCACCTCGGGACGTGGCTTCAGTGCTTCATGGCACTCCGATGTCGCCTGCTTGACCACAACAGTCGACGAGAGGGCGAAGGCGAAGGCGAAGGGTATGCAGATCAGCTTCATTCACCATTCACAGTCGTTATGCGCGCGAATGTGGGCTCTCTCATCATGGCAGCCTTCCCAACTGTCGAGAGTGCGACGAAAGCGGCCCCTCTTGCGGTCTCCAGCGCAGCCAGCAGCTCACTTCCTCTTACGCTCCGCCAGCTTGTCCGACCCGTAGGCCGCTCCGGCGCCGACGCCGACGGCCACCACCGCGTTCCGCACCGCCGCCCACTTGCCGCCTGCAGTCCACGACACCAGCAGTCGCGTGTTAGATCACCTCAGCCACAGCCCAGTCGCAACGCTGCACTCAATGCGTCAAGGGCGTCCACGTACGGACGAGGAGCGTCGGCAGCGCGACGGCCACCGCGAGGCCAGCCGCCGCCGCCTCCGGGTGCTCGCGCCGGAACTCATTCGCCTTGGCCAGCTCTGCACACACCACGCCATGACTCCTCATCCGTCAGAGCCTGGCTGGTTTAGTCTGTAGATATTCACGTCGATCGAGGACGCACGGATCTGGGAGAAGACGACCGCCGACTTGACCGGCACGAGCTGCTCGTCCGCGATCTTCTTCGTGTCGTGGAGCGTCACCTGCTCGGCGCCCACGCGCATAGACACGCTGTGAGACCACCGGCATGACCGCGCACGATCCTCAAGACGCGGGGAGTGGCCGCACCTGCGCGCCGTAGAGCTGGCGGTTGAGGCCCTCGCGCGCGGCGGCGAAGTGCTTGCGCAAAGGCGTGCCCTCGGCCGACTCGGCCTGCTCGAACACCTGCACGGCCGGGTGCACCGCCTGCTGCACCGACTCCCAGGCCTTCTGCGCCGACCGCGCGATGGCGATGCGCGCCGAGCTCGACAGCTCCTTGGCCTGCGTCACGTTGGCGGCCACGGCGCCGCGCACCTGGCCCACGCCGCCCGCCGTGGCCTCGCGCACGCCCTTCGTCGCCTCGTCCAGCTGCTTGGACACGGCGCCCAGCGCCGAATCCCACGGCTTGCCGCCCTCTCCGCTCGCCTCGGGCTTGCCGCTCGCCTCTGCCATGTCGATCCCTGCCGTCTTGAGCACTTTGAGCACTTGAGAGCTTCACGTCGGCATTCCCGAACCAGCGGCGCAGAGAACCTGCGGTCACGCCGCCGCTTCGCTTTTCAACCAATCACACGGCCGTAAATGGTAGTTTTGACCAATCCTGTCGTTTTATATCACACAAACTTCGTGTGCGTACCCCCGTCTCCAGGCGGTTACACAAAGTCGAGTACCCTCCAGTTCCGGAGCCATCTTCACAACCACAATTGGCGTCAATCAACATGGAGGCGCCGGATATGGCGGCGGCGCTCGAGACGCTGCTGCGCGAGCGCTTCCCGGGCTCGCGCGGCAAGGAGCAGCGCGTGGAGGTGTACCTGGCACTGAACGCGCTGCTGCAGGTCGAGGACTCGGCCGTGTCGGTGCGCGCGCTGCGGGCGGCGCTGCCGAGACTGCTGGCCGAGTTCCGGCTCGACCTGCGCCAGGCGGCGGCGCGCGACGTGCTGCACGCGTGCCTGCGCACGCTCTCGTACTTCCTGTACCACCGCGCGCTGGCCGACGCCTTCCCGGAGCCGCAGGCCTCCTTCTTCCTGGCCGAGATCGTGCGCCTGCTCTTCTCCGCGCAGGACGAGGCGCGTGCCGCCGCTGCCTCCATCGCGACGCGCTCGCTTGCGTCTCGGCACTCGCTCTAACGCCCTGGCTCATGCGCGCAGGCCACATACAAGCTCTGTCTCTGGTGCCTCTCGATGCAGAACTTGGACGCGGCGCGGCTCCGACTGCTACCGCGCACGGTCGAGGGCCTGGTGCAAGCCATCATCAACCCGTTCAAGTCGCGATCGAGTAGGCTTCCCCATTCTCTTGCTGTCGCTCCACCGCGCTCGTCTTCACTCTGTTGCGTCCTCTGTGTGCTCTCCAGTCGAGCTGCAGGCTCTGCGCGGCCTCCACGCGCTGCTGCTCAAGTACCCGGAGCAGATGGCCGCCTCTCCTGCCGTGCTGAGCGTGTGGGCCAAGCCCGTCATGAGCCGCCTGCGCAGCAGTGACCGCGCGACAAGAGAGCAAGCGCGGCTGCTGCTAGAGGAGGTGGCTCGGCACCAAAACTTGTGGACCAGCGAGACGGCCAACCTCGTCCATGCGAGTGTTGGAGAGTACGTGCTCCCGGCGATGAAGACGCTGGTGGACCGTGACAAGCACGTGGAGGCTCTTCACGTGTGGATGCTCACGGTCTCACTGATGCATCTCGCGCTGGTGGAGGACCTCACGGTGCTCAACGCAGTGCTGTACGTGCCTGAGAACGCCATGGGCCACGCTGAAGCAGCAGTGAGGCTCGTGGGTCTACAGGCGTGGAGCCGCCTCGTGGACGCGTTCTGCGCGACGGATCGCTGGCTGTTCAAGAAGTCGGTCGTTCAGTTACTCGTGCAGCCTGTAGTCGTGGCGCTCGAGGTCGAGCCGATGCTTAACGTCGTCCACGCCGCGTTCCAGTGCTGGAAGAAGCTCGTGGACGCTGCTGTTCGCGCGTTCAATTCCCACTACCACGATGCGCACTCAGTGGAGGACGCGCAGCAGGACGCGCTCAGGTGGAAGCGCTGGCTGGACGAGATCGTTAGGGTTCCCGTGTCGACACTTCTGGCGTCTCAAGCGCGCAGCCTGAGCAACGTTAAAGACGACGATGTCGTGCTCGACGATGGACTGGCGCGTTCAGACGACGGCGAAGCCAAGCTCTTCTTCGACACGGTGGCATCGATGTGGAGTGTGGAGGTGACGAGTAAGGAACGTGAAGCCCAAGAAGGTCTGAAGAAGGCGAGCTCACTTCACGCTCGAGACGTTGCCGTCGACTCTGGCGTGTCGGTCATCGGTTCGAACGCCATCGGCCTCGCATTTCTTTTACCAGACGTGTTCGCGATGGTTCAGACGTTTGTCGGCTACGCGGAAGCCACGGACGCGTCCATCTCACGGACGAAACAGCGTGCACGTGATCTGGCTGTCTCCACTTGGTCGGGCTTTTGCTCGCGCATCTGGACACAAGAGACTCTCCACGGGAAACCTGACAAGCTGCGTCTTCGACTTGCGAGGCTGTGTCTGGACTTCGCGCTTGGCGCGTCGTCGAGCTCTTCGGGCACCAGCTACAGTGACTCGCAGAGGACCATGGCCATGCTTCCTGTCGAGTGGCAAGTCTTCCTTTTGACGCCGCTTGTGACCTCGGCCCCGACGCATGAAGTGGTGACTGCCTTGATGCTTCACTCCAAAAGTCGAATTCACCAGTGTGTTGTCGCTCGTCTGGTGGCACTGCAAGACTCACATCAAGCGTGCGGAGCTGTCGTGCGGCGCTATTTCGCCCCGGACAAAACATCGGATGGGCGGCTGAGCATGGCGCAGAAGGACAACGTGTTGCTGCTTCTGACGGTGAATCTCATGCTCGAGAGCGCAGTGGCGATCGATGCGAAGAGCAACCCGTCGCTCCCAGAGGAGGCGCATTTTGTTATCTCAGTGTGCAAGGTGTGCCAGTTGCTGCTGGACACTGCGAGAGCAACGGGCGAGTTCTCGTCGACGACAGCCCTGGGCTGGCGGCGGGTCATCGGCTTCGTCGACCGGTGTGTCAAGGCGGGAGATGTGCTCGCGTCTTCGGAGAAGGACGACCAGCTCAATTCTCAAGCCTGGCACGGATTCATTTCGTTGTGTACGAGCGCAACAGAAGAGGATGAGGTCCCAGTGTACCGCATGGGTGGAGCAAGCAACGCGTCTGTTGCTTCGTTGAAAGACGGTGACACGGACAGCTTCAGTGCGTTGGAGGTAAAGACGGATGTCCCGATGCCAGGAACCCCAGATGCAAGCGCCTCCCAATGTGTGATGCGAAGCTCGCTTCCCGTTGCCGTCGCTTCGGCCATGATGGCACCGCGCGGCTCTCCCTTCGCTGGCAGAAACGAAGCTACTGGGACTAATTATGCAGGAGGCGAGCGGCCGGAACCTGTCCCTCAACCATCTCCTGAGCAGTCAACGCAGAGGAAGCGGTCGACAGCAACGTCGATTAACAAAGCAACTGGCCGCAACCCGGAGCCTCGAAGCCCAATGCCAGATCAACTGAAGCGGGCACTCGAAAAGTCTAACCAAGGCGCATCAACTACGACAGTCGCTGACTCTCCTCGACACCCGGGGACTCCAATGAGCAGCAACAGCCTCGGAATCTATCCAGCACTTGCGAAGTGCACGGAGAGCATCTCCCAGATCTATCGACACTTCCCCCTAGCGTTCCGTCCGTTCTTCTCCTTCTACAAGGTCAAGTCGATTGGAGACCTAAGTTCCATGCCGACGGCCAAGGTCAAGACATTTGGCATCAAAGACCCAGTCGAGACGGTGCTGCGCGCGCTAGAGGAGTTTGATGCGAGACTGAGCCGCACTTCAACCTCCTCCGGCGCTCCCAACAGCCCGTTCCGCCAGCTTACGTCACCTGGTCGACGTGCCGCGTCAGCCAACTCGACTCCAACTACTCCGTCCAGAAGTTCGCCATCTCCACGACGAAGCGCGATGGGCAAGCGTCGAGCAGGTCACGCGCATCACCGAGCCGTGTCGCCGATGCGAATGGAGAGTCCACATCGCAAGCGTGTCCGCAGGTCGCTGGACGAGCTGAACGGTGACGGCGACGGAAAGTTGGGGGATAAATCGCCAGTGGATCCAAAGCTCGCCGACCGCGTGACGTTCCGCCTTCCAACAGGTGAAGGCGACGCAACGCACATCGCTCGCCCGGGTGAGGAATCCCAAGACCAATCCACTGCACAGAGCAAAGATGAAGAGGACGACGCCAGTGACAAGATGAGTGCGTACATGCTGAAGCTGCTGCAGCACCTGCGCCGATCAGCGTACTACGTCGACAAGATTGCAGCTGAGGAGGAGAGTCTCCAGAGCGACGCGAGTCTGCGCACCGACGCTGCCAAGATGGACGGCGTGCTGAAAGACTTCCAAGAGGCGCACCAGCTTGTCGCGACGCTCAGTCAGCAACTTCACATCGTCGCCAACGCAAGTGCGCAGCGCTGCCGCCGGATTCTCGACCGTGCAGAGGCTGCAGACACGCCGCAAGGCACTTGATGGAGCTGTGAAGCGCTGCGCCACTAATTATAGCCATCTCCCAGCGAAAGATGCGACCGAAGAACATGAAAGTGATGAGACTGACTTGGACGCGGGTAGATTGTCCGAGATGGCAATGAAGGCACTCGATGCTGGTCTCCTTGCCATCAGTCGCGATGCGAGGGAATTGCTCGCGCATACGCCGCACTGGAAGGTCCGCAAGGGCAGCTACTGCGGAACACCAGTGTGTGTGCGGTCGCTTCGAGCCACCGCGACCAAGTGGCAGCTTGGCGTGTCTGCTTGCGCGGTTCTTGACGAATGTGTGAGGCCTTTTCTCCATCCGGTAGGAACTGAGTGAGTACTGCTGGCGCGGGCTCTGTGAGTTGAGACTGATGCAGCGAATGACGGCACTCTTGAGCTGATAGAGCTTGGAGCAGCCACTCGGGTTCGTTCCGTCAAGACCTTCGCCAGCTACTAGTTCGACGGCCAAGCCAGGGATCGACCAGGTCGTGACAGAGTTCTTTTCGACCAGTCTCTTCGACGTGCTACATCGCGATGGTATCACGTTGTCTCCCAACGACATCGCGTTCGTTAGCATTCAAGTGCTTCGAGTGTTGAGCTTCCTTCATCAACAAGGTGGAACCATGGGTGTCTGTCTTACAAGCAGGCGGGTCATGATGAGCGCTTTGGGGACAGTCAAGCTTCGGCGCTTCGGTAGCGAGCTCATTGCGAGGCATTGCGCGTCTACAGGCGGTTCGTGCGTAACCACGTTGTCGGCTACCGGAACACATCGGACCGTGTACGACATGCTAAGCTGCGCTGAAGACGCCAAGAACGGCGGTGGACTGACTTCGAAGGCGCAAGATCTGTTCGCGTTCGGCGTGCTGCTCCTCGAGATGTGCACGGGCGAAAAGCCGACGAGCGAGCTCGTCAACAAAGTGTCCCGGTCGCGACAGTTCGACCCGGTCTTCTACGCCATTATCAGGAGTTCTCTTCGCATTGGTGGACTCGATGGCCTTCCTCCACCGCTTGAACTAGATGGCGACTGCCCCGAGCACTTCTTCATGGACGGTGATAGCCATCCAGTGACTGCCGACTCGCTGCTGGAGCTACTTGTCGGTCGATACCCCAGTGCTGCGACGAGCAGTTCGCCTTCTGTTAGCAGTACTGAGATGGAGGCGCGATCAGCCGCAGCATTCACGTGCTTCCTTCACGCTGATAGGTACTTCGCAGCTAAAGAGCAGGCACGAGTCGATGCGGCGCTAAAGGAGCGGTCCAGTCATGCTGAAGTCATGGTGAAGCGCCTTGAGGCTGTCGAACAGGAGCTGGTGGATGAGCAAAACAACTTTGAGGTGCTCGTCCAGCAGTTTGAGCACCTGCAACGCGAAAAGATGGCAGTCTCGATCACGAACGAGAGTCTTCTGGCGCAGGTGGAGGAGTTGGAAGCTCGGATGAGGAAGGAAGCAGAAAGCATGGCGGGTCTGGCCATGCTGTCTGAGGACCAGGCAACGAGACTGGGAGTTGCAGGCGACCACTTGCAGGATCGCCAACGGCTCATCCAAAAGTTAGAAGGTGACAAGCGCCAGGTTGTGAGCGAGAACCAGCAACTGCTGGTCGAGATCCTTCAGCTCAAGGACGACAGAGCGCGAGTGGTCGAGTTGAAGCGAGGTGTGGAGCTCGAGCGAGAGCTACTGCAGCGGCAAGTCGGCGGGGAGCGAGAGACGCTGGAGGATCTACAAGGTCGTCTCCAGCAGGCGATTCACCGGTGGCAGGACGAGCAGATCGCGCGACGGCGAGCTGAGACGCAGGCAGAGATGGCTAGCAGGCAGTTGCTGCAGTTGGAGGAGGAGCGGAGTCACTACTCGCTCGCTCTCTGGCGAAGCCCAACGGGCGAGCGCGACGTCAGGGAGACGCCGGGCTTGGTCATCGCGCTTAAAGACCGAGAGATCCGGCACCTATCGGATCAACTCGACGCAGACCTCTCAGGACACAAGGACCTTGAAGCGCAGCTTGATGTGCTTCGAGGTGAGAAGCGCGCAGTTGAGGACGAGCGCCAGGTGCTCGTTGGTGAGCTTGAGAATCTGCAGAAGGTAGTGCGGGAGCTGGAAGAGAGGATCTCAGCAAGCGACTCGGAAAAGCGCGCTTTACGACGTGAGACGGAGATGACACGGGCGGAAATCTCGGCGTTGAAGCAGCAGATCTCGCGGCTCGAGCAGGAACTGGAGCAGCAGGCGGCGGCAGTGAAGTCAGCAGGTCACAAGACTCTGTCAGGCATCGTGGGTGATTACCATTGAAGCCGCTCACATCGTTGCTTGTGATTTAGAGAGCGCGCGGCGCCTGCGGCAGTGCCTGACGCCCAACTGCGACGCGCCAAAGTACTTGATCAGCGCGTCGGGCTTCTGCAAAGAGTGTGAAGAGCGGACGAGGCGGACGCCAGTATCTTCCGCGCGGCCAAAGCAGGAGCATCGCCGACAGCGGAGTCTGGACAGCGCCTGCTCGCCGCGCTTTGCTCCGCACGCATCCATCTCGAGCAGCGCCAAGAACGCGCAGGTCGTGCGGATCGTGCGCGAGATGGAGCAGCCGGCTCGGGGGGAAGATTACCTGTCGATGACGGAGGTGGAAGCAGCGGAGAGGGATCTGCGCCAGCGTCTGGACAGCCTCAAGCAGCTGACTGCGCTACTGAAGTCGAATGGTGCGATCGTTCGCCATTGTCATCGTTATTTGCTGGAGAGAGACCAACTGAGACTCTTGTGCCGCTGGACAGAGGTGCTGAAAGACGACCTGCCGGAGTGCGAGGCCGTGAAAGTCGTGCTGATGCTGATGCACGAGCACCGAGCGAGTGCGAGCTTCCAACTCGAGGTGTGTAGGTTCCTGAGCGTCAGCGTGTTCAACCATGACCGGAACCGCGTCATTGTCGCAGCGGAAGGCGCCATCGAACTCGCGCTCGCCGCGATGAAGCGCTTCCCCTCTGACCTCAGGCTGCAGGAAGCCTGCTGCGTCGCGCTGACCAACCTCGCACACAACTGCGGTAAGCTCGACGGGGGAATGCGACACGAGACTTCGGCTTCTGCCTGCTAATCACCGTCATGATATTGTGCAGAGACGAACCGAAGGCGCATTCTAGGCGGTGGAGGCGTCGACGCTGTGCTCCGGCTCATGCAGACACAACCAAAGAGCCCTGGCGTTCAGAAACGTTGCTGCTGGGCGTTGCTGACGCTCGCCGGATCCGGTACGCCTGAAGCTGAAGCCTGCGATTACCTCGTGGTAGATCATGCCACTAACGCGAGTCTTGACCGCTGCAGACGACATGTGTGAAGGAATCGCGGCTCGCGGAGGTGTCGGTGCGGTCCTCGCGGCCATGCTCAACTGCCCAGGGAGCGACGACGTGCAGTTCTATGGCAGCTGGGCGTTGCTCAACTTGGTCTCGGGCACATCGGCTCTGCAGCAGTTCGCACGCCGCGAAGGAGTGGTGGAGGTGGTCGAGGCTGCACGCGCCTGCTTCCCAGACCACGACGGCATCCAAGAGAAGGCACGCGATATCCTTGACGCCCTAGCCTAATGATCATCCGACGAACAAGTGTCGCCGTCGCTACGTCCCTGTTACAACTGCCCGAAGCACATGTACGCAACCTCCCTCTCTCTCTCACACACACCTCGTGCTCACCTACAACTCGGAGAAAGAGAGCTGGGCGTCGTTCGCGAGAAGTTCCCCGTCCACGAGCGCTGACACAACCACACAAGCCACGGAGAAGCTGTCGCCGCGATCGAAGCGGACCAGGCGCTGCGTTGCTAGCCCGCCAAAGATACCGTCAACACAGTCGGAGCTGGAACAATGCTCGACGTGGCCGCTGACTTCGAGCACCGTTTCGACATCAGAGACCGCTTGTCCGTGTCGGAAAACGCTACACCTGTGAGCACAATAGCCATTAAACGTGCGTGCTGAGTCGGCATTTCTCTTCAGAGTGCCACCGTGAATGCTCGTAAGCTTACCTCATCTTTGATGGAGCGATGCCAGATACCGCTGCCTCGACGGTCTGAAGCCTGAGGCGAGCAATATCGAGCGACAAGCGAACGTGTCGCCCGGTGTCGGCATCCATGGTGACAGAGAGGAACCGCTCGGTCGCTGTGTCAAGCTGGAAAAGGCTTGGATCCGATGCGAACCCGCTTTGAAACGGGATGCTGAACCGAGTGTGACCCCGCTCCACTTGTCGGCTAAACTGCTTTGCGTCCAGATACCCAAACGCCTTCCCACTTTGTTCGGATGACAGTCGGCGGCGCGTGTCGAGGTCTTCTCCGTTGACGGTCACCTTCCCCTGCAAGTTTATGGTGGCATCGGCACCACCGATGGAGACCGACGATGCCGTGCTGCCGATGGACACACTCTGGCCATCCACCGTCGCCGATTTCACAGCCGCCGATCCGATGGTGACGGCTGTTGTCGAGTTCTTCCCAATGCTGACTCTCACCGAGTCGATCTCAAGTGACGCGCCTGCAACAGCGAGTGCTCCTGCGTGGTATCGGAACGAACAAGCCACGTCAATGGCTAGATCGCCGGTATGAACAGCATTCGCTATCGCTCGAGCGCTCACCTGACGCAGCAATTGTGCCGCCGCTCACAGTCACCTTGCCGGTTGCGTCGGACCCGATTGCAACGGCAGCCGCCTCCTTGCCGATCTCAACGCTGCCCTCGGCGTCAATCTTTACCGACGCTCCTTGCACAGCAACAGCAGAGTCTGGCAACACCAACAGGACGCTCAGTGTGTGCGCCAGGAGCGATTCTCGCCGCTTCACTCGTACCTTCCGCGCCAATGTCAATCTTCGCGCTGGTGATCTCGACGGAGCCAGTGACTAGACTCCCGTTGACCTCTGGCTCACCAATTGTGATCTGAGCAGACTCGATCGACATTTCCGTCGTCAGACCGGACGCTCCAACGCGAACTGATGCAGCGTCCAACGACACCGCATTGCCCGCAATCGCCATCGCAGGCTCCGACTTGGTGGAGGAGTTGCCTCGGAATAGCACCACCCCACCAATTGTCGTCTTGGCGTCGGAACTGGTCGGGTTGATGGATAGCCTCTTGGAAGCGTCCAGCGTAATTGACTCTGCAATAGCAGACATGTGTGCGAGCAACATGTGAGCTCCATCTCATCAGTGCGATCTACGGTCACGCTAGACACAGGGATTTCGTACCTGTGGCGACGTTCACTGACTGACCCTCTTGTCGGGATTTGCCAATAGTCACGATAGAAGCCTTGACACCGATGCTGATGTCCTCCGAGGCGTCCAAGCTCAAATCACTGCCTTCAACAGCAACGTCTGAGCGGCCCAGAGTTCCCATCCTGATCGACGGAGTACCCATCGTCCCCAACCGAAGGTCCTTCGAGTCCACGCGAAGCTTGGAGCCAGCCACCGCCGAGTTGTTGAGCGTGATTCGTTGCGCAGATACGTTGAACAGGCCTCCGGAGATGCGAACTGTCGTTGTGTTGTCGAACGCCCCAGACGCCTTGCTGTTCATCGAGACCAGGCCGTGAAGCTCGACCGAGTGCGTCTTGCTATGGCTACCAATCTCCGTCAGCGACGAAGACGCCTCGTCCAGGTTGGCGTTGATCGAGATGGTCCCGTACTCGACCGGCGTCGTGTCTGTCGACGCGCCACCAACGAGCGCAACGTCTCCACCGATCTCCAAACCATCGCCGCCGGCGATGCGGACATCACCCCCTTCCTTCTGCGATGAGGACGACTGGCCAACCACCTCCAGCGTCACACTCTCGCTCTCCGCCGTGCTGCTCTCCGAATCAGCAGCGTATTCGTCCGCAAGTTCGCGTCGAGCAGCTTCTTCTTCGGCTTTTTCACCCTCCGCATCGGCATTTTCTGCAACGGTGAGCGTCACCTTGCCGCCCTTGGTGTTCCCAAGCAAGAGGCCACCTGCCAGTTTGTTAGAGACAATCGTGGAAACGTCAGCATGAGCACACAGCTTCACAGTGCGCAAGCGACAGTCAACGCACTCGAGTTCAGATGAAGCGCCTGCGGCGTCGACACGCTCGAGGTGTTTCCGTCATGGCGGATGAAGAACTCGCTGGCGATCGAAATCCTGCCCTTGGCGCCGTTCAGCTCGATCCCGCTCGCTGTCGGGTCCTCCGCGTCCGAGTTGGCAACGGTGACGGCACCGCCTGGCTCGACAACCAGCAGGGGCTTCCCGCCGGCGCTTGTCACCACCGAGCCGGATTGCGACACGAGGTTCAGGTCGCCAACCTCCTTCACGCCTCCCGACATGTTGGCCGCGGTGGTCATGACCGTGCCGTCCTCGAACACGACGGCCTTGGTCGCGTGCAGGTACTCGGTCACGATCGTTGGCGCTGCACGAGTCGAGGCAATCGCGGGTTAGAATGGTGCAGACTGCTCTGGAGGAGTGAGAGGGCAGCGTCTCACCTTCGACGCGGTTGGTGAACGCCGCCGTGCCGTTCGTGAAGAGCGAGAGCCCGAAGAAGCTCTGCGGCTCGGACGCCTCGAGCGCGCGCCGGCCGATCCGCAGCTCGCCGTCCGCGAACGCGAGCATCGACTCGGACAGCTGCGACTTGGAGTGGCCTGCGCGAAGCGGACAGCGTCAGTCGGCGAGTGGCTGTGCGTCTGCTGCTGCTCCTGCTCCTGGCGACGCACCGCTCTTGAGGTAGATCTTGGCGCTGGCGTCCTGCTGCGAGACGACCGTGAAGCGGTTCTCGACCGTCGTGCCGAGCAGCTCGGATTGGTGCTGCGCGAAGAAGTCCGTCTGCATGAGGTAGACGACGACGCCCGAGAGCAGCGCCAGCGACAGCAGCGTCGTGACGGCGATGGCTGTCCAGAACCACTCGTGCTGCCCGCGCTTGCGCCGCCTGCGCAGCGTGATGCGCTGCAGCACGCCGCGGCTTGAGCGGTAGCGGTAGCTGCGCGGTGAGTCGTCTGACTGGAAGAAGACGCGGCTGCGCATCAGCCGCGGTCGCCGCGGGTCGGCGGACGAGGAACTGCCGTCTCCGGCGCCGTCCTCGTCCTCGTCCAGCTGCAGGTCCGGCAGCAGCCCGTCCCCGGGCGACTCCATGGGGACCTGCTGCCTCCCACGCGGGTACTGGTGCTCGTGCGGCGTCTCCTGGTCGCCCGCCGCCTCCCTTGCGGCCGCCCGCGCGTCCGCCGGCCCCGTCAGCGACAGCGCGCGGCTGTTCCGGCGCCCCGGGACGCCCCCGGACACCTGCGCGCGCGGACTCGAGGGCAACAGCGCAGGCGCCAGGCTGCCCACGTCGATCACCTGCTCGTCGCGCGCCGCGGCCGCCAGGGGCGAGGCGGAGGCCGCCGCCGCGTCCGACGCGCGCCGCCCCGGTGCCATGCTGCTCGCGTGCTTCGGGCGTCCAGGTCGAGAGGGTACGCGGGGGTACGCTGGTGCGAGAGTGACGGGGTACACGCCCGGCGGTGGCGTGTAACCCAAACAATCTGTAAATAACACACGGTTGAGCTCGGGTCCCTGAATGATGGTTAATGTTCGCGGTCGAGTTATGGTTGTCCCAAAAAACGGCACAGAGTGGTGGTGAAAAACACGCGCTTGAGTGATGGTTCACCAAAAAACGGCACAGAGTGGTAGTAACAGACGGCACAGAGTGATGGTAAAGTCCTGACCCCCCCCCAATTCGGCAGCGGTCCACAATCAAACGTTTGTTCCCGTTTTTTTGGTGGTTAAGACTGATTTGTTTGAGTTTTTGTAATAAAAAAGGAGTCACTCGTGAAACATACCGTGTTTTGTTAACACTTTGCACTGGTTACACCGTGTTTTGTCAAAATGGTATCCGTATTACACCGTGTTTTGTGATGTTCTACTGATTCGAAATAATGACACCGTGTTCTGGTACAATTGGAGAGAAATTGACCAGGTTTTGGCAGAGGTTACGCCAGTTCCAAGTTGAACCTGGGTCAGGGGGTACGTCGTCCATGGCCATTCCAAGATCCGCCGGCATTGACGCACTTTACTCCTTGTCGCACTTGACTCCTTGTCGCACTTGACGGCGATGGCGACGCGCGAGGCGCAGCAGCAGCAGGCGCCTAGCGAGGCTGGCGGGGCGGCCGGCGGGCTGGCGCTGTACTCGTACTGGCGCAGCTCGTGCTCGTGGCGCGTGCGCATCGCGCTCGAGTGGAAGGGGCTCGCGTACGAGTACCGCGCCGTGCACCTGGTGCGCGGCGGCGGTGAGCACCTGGCCGACGCCTTCGGCCGCTGCAACCCCAACCAGGTGCGTCGTTGACCGAGCGAGGCGGACTGTGTAGGAGACGGGATAGCTCACTCGCTGCGCCGACGGACAGCGCGTGCCAGCGCTCGAGGTGCACGGCCGCGTGATCGCGCAGTCGGGTGCCATCCTCGAGTTCTTGGAGGAGACGCACGCCAATCGACCGCTGCTGCCGATGGACCCGCTGCTGCGCGCCGACGTGCGCAACTTGTGTGGGCTCATCGGCTGCGACATCATGCCGATCCAGAACGTGAGCGTCCTCAACAAGGTGCGGCCGTCGCCTCCCCCTCCGTCGACACAGCCAACGGGATTCTCACCGGCTACTGCGTTGCCACGCGATAGGTGGCGGAGGACGCGCCGCAGGAGCTCAAGGACGACAAGAAGCGCCAGTGGGCACAGTTCTGGATCGCGCGCGGCTTCCGCGCGCTCGAGCGCGAGCTGCAGCGCACGGCGGGCGTCTACTGCGTCGGCGACAGCGTCACGCTGGCCGACCTGTACCTCGTGCCGCAAGTGTACAACGCGCGCCGCTTCCAGCTCGAGCTCGAGCCCACGTTCCCCACGATCGCCAGGATCGCCAGCGCGCTCGACGCGCTCCCGGAGTTCCAGCGCGCGCATCCGTCGCGGCAGCCCGACGCCGTCCCGGCCTGACCAGCGGCGCGTGACGCGTGACGGAGGTGTGTAGTCTGGCGCGTTACCTGATGAACAAACGTCGGCATTCACGTCCAGCCGCAATATCCTTGACTGTCGCTTGCGGACTGACTGACTGCGGCACGAGGTGAGCCCGTGCGATGCGCCCGCGAATCGATCGAAGTGCGTGCCACTGTCTTCCCCAGGCCTCCACCACCGGGCAGCCTGGTCCGCCCACTCCTCGATCAACCGCGTCTGCCTCCACAGTCGTCCGCCATCCCCTCCGTGAGCATGTACACGCTGCACAACTACTGGCGCAGCTCCTGCTCCTTCCGCGTGCGCATCGCGCTCGAGTGGAAGGCCATCGCGTTCGTCTACCGGTCCGTGGACCTCCCTGGCGGCCAGCAGCGCGCCGCGGACTACTCGGCGCTCAGTCCCAACCACGTGCGTGCCCAGGTCCTTGAGCGATCGCCTGTGGCCGCAGCGCGCTGACGTTCCTGTCGTGTCCAGCGTGTGCCGGCGCTCGAGCTACCCGACGGCCGCGTCATCGCCCAGTCGACCGCCATCCTAGAGTTCCTGGAGGAGGCGCACCCGGACGCTCCGTCACTACTCCCGCCGCTGTCCGACCCGGTCCTCCGCGCGCAGGTGCGCAAC
>JAADYB010000405.1:0-21633 GCA_023338075.1 Phytopythium litorale
GACGACCGCGGGGGCGGACGGCTGCCGCTCGAGCCGCGGCTTGGCCTCGTCCGCGTTGCCCTGCTCGCTCTCGATGAGCTTGTCGAGCATCGAGTTCCAGGCCGAGAGCTGCAGCAGCGGGCCCTTGGGCTCCCGCCGCAGCCCCCGCCGTCTGCGCCTCCGCACCTCGCGCTGCTCCTCCTCCTCGCGCGCGAGGTACTGGCGCAGGTAGACGCGCAGCACGAGCGCGAGCACGACGAAGAAGAGGAACATGCCGAGCGCCAGGCCCGAGAACATGAGCAGCTGGCGCGAGCCCAGCGCCGAGCAGAACGCGTTCACGATGCTGTCGTGGCGGCTCGGCTCGACGCACGACCACAGACACACGCAGCCGCTGGCCGTCGCGCACTCGGTGCTCGTCGACAGCACGCCCGTCCGCCGGTAGTCGCCCTCCCACGCCGAGCGGCACGCGGCGCAGTCAGCGTCGTCCGACCCGCAGTAGTCAAAGTCGTCGGACGCGTAGTAGCTGCCGGTGGCCACCTCGGCCAAGGTGAGGTCGTAGATGCTCACGCACACGCCTTGCGAGTCGATCGCGCACTGGCGGAGCAGCACGGAGGACGCGTCAGGCGAGCGAGTGCGGAGAGCAGCAGCGGGCATTGCGGCCATGCACCTTGTCGTCCGCCACGTCGACGTTGAGGCAGTCGTGGCAGGAGCGCGGCGCCATGCACGACTGCGCGGCCGTGGCCCACAGGCAGCTGTCGCCGAACGTCGCGGCCTGAGAGGCTTCCTCATTGCCACCGACGACCGTCGCGCTCCCGTTGCTGCTGTCCGAGGCCATCGTGACGCGGAGGGCGGAGATTCGAGAGTGATCAGCGATCGACCGGTCACCGATGACTGACAATCTCGAATGCTGACAGATCAGTCGGCTTACCACCGATGACTTTTGTCGGAGAACACGGGAGGAGGAGCAGGAAGTCCCTCATCTCCTCGACCCTGGCCCCACGAAAGCCGAAGACAGAAGAGTGGCTTGATGGGCTGTCGTCGTGCTCGCATATTAGACGCTAGGTGTCCGACGCCACCCATCAGCTTCCTCTACCGCTTCACACGTGTTCAATGGAGGGCGATCGAGCTAGTCGGACGGGCGTCTCCGTCCGCTGGTCGCGCTGCTTCTCGCTCTCGATGAGCGCCTCGCGCATGGACGACCACGCGGGCAGCGCCAGCGCCAGCGCCCGGTCGCCGCGAGCCGCGGTGCTCTCGCTGCGCTGGCGTCGGCGGCCGAAGCGCCGGAAGTAGAACACGTCGAGTTGCGCCTCTCGCCGCCGCCGGTACTCTTCCTGCTCCTGCCCGCTCGACCCGAGGTGGATCCGGCGCGCGACGCTCTCGATCGTCGGGTGGTCGTGCTCGCGCGTCCATTTGCGCAGACACGCGCAGACGAACACCAGGAGCACGAGGATGCAGCCGCCGATGCCGATGCAGGCCATGACCCGCGAGAAGGCGCCGCCGAAGAGCGAGCACTGGTCCGAGAGCACCGTGGTGGACCACTGCGGGTTGACGCACGCCGCCATGCAGACGCAGCCGCCCTCGCCGATGCACACGGCGTCGCTGGCGCGCACGTAGCCGACGGACTGGAACTGCTGCAGCCAGTCGGCGCGGCAGGCCGCGCACGCCGCGTCCTCGCCCGAGCAGTACGAGTAGGTGGCGGCTGTGTAGTACCGCGCCGTGGCGTCGTCCGCCGCGCTGGCCGAGATCGTCGAGACTGGGACGCACAGCCCGAGCGTCGAGTCAAGCGCGCACTGACAGAGACAGGAGGAAGGAATGTCAGCCTCGGTTCGAGTTTGGAAGAGGACGAGGAGAGAGCACACGGACCGCGTCGCCGCTGGGAAGCAGCGTGTCGAGGCAGTCGGCGCACGCGCGCGGCACGGCGCACGACTGGTCCTCGTACCACGAGCACAAGTCGCCGTCGGCTCCGACGGCGTTTGAGTCCGTCGAGGCGCTTGCAGTTGATAGGCTCGTTGCTGTGTCATTGCTGGACGACACGGCGGCATCCACCGACGCGTCGCTGGAATTGCCGCTGCTGCTGACGTTGACCGCTGCCATGACCGCTGCCATGACGATGGAGTTGTGGCCATGATCATGACATGTGCTAGTGAAGTCGAGTGCATTTCTCTCTCGCTTCAAGCGGTTCTGATGCATCCGCGCCATCCAATTTTTCGCATCGAAGCGGAGATGGGAGCCGCAGGAGGGAACAACACCGGCACGGCGTCTCTTTGCTCGAGTCTCGATGACTTCTCTTCGCCACGGCGAGACAAGTCGGCTCCTCCTCGGTGTAGCCTCATTGTCTCTGCGCCAAGCTCCAGCCCAAGCAGACAGCGGTGCGCTTGCCACTAGCGGCCCCCGAGCCGTTCCTGAGCGAGAGCATGTGCACGACCACGGCGAGCATGCTTGGGCAGGTCTGTTCAGTGCCTCAATCCGGCGTGAGGTTTATAATATAAGTGCACGGCGCCGATCATGCGCGTCGGGCGTTCATGAGGCTCGGAGACGGCGGCCGGTAGGCGTCTCCACGCTCGACGATCACTGTGGGTCCGCCTACGACCGTCAACGCCGTCCCCATGACCGGCGGCTCCTCCTGCTCTTCGAGCACCGGAGCCGATGGCTCCGCCACCATCGGCTCTGACACTGACATTGTTTCAGGTGCCGCAGACTCGATGGTCGAGTCGCGTTGGGCACCAGTGGCCGGCTCGCGGGACAGCTGCGCACGCTCCGTCTCGACGAGCTTCTGCTGGAGCGACTTCCACCCGTTCAGGTTGAGCTGCGGACCTGTGGGAGGAGCGCGGCGCGTGCTTCTCGTAACTGACATACAGCACGCCATCCAGTTAGACAAGACCCTGTGGTGCCTGACGCCATCGCAGCAGCACTCACCAAGCTCACGCTCCCGCACGATGGCCATGTAGCGGCGCAGTATCCAGACCATCGCGTAAAAGAAGAGCCCGGCAGCGGCGCCGACGGCGAGCGCGACCAAGACGCGCTCGGTGGACGTCAAGTACGAGCCCGAGCTCGACGCGCTGTCGCTGTCGGAGCAGCCCTCGTCGTTCAGGATGGTGGCCACACGGTCAGTCACCTCGCACGCAGCCACGCAGATGCAGCCGTCCTGGCCCGTGCACACGTCCGTGGTGCTGACGCTCGCGGACGACTCATCGCTCCACTTGGCGACGCACGGCGCGCAGCTCGCGTCGTTCGAAGCGCAGTACGAGTACTCGCTGGACGGGTAGTACTTGTAGTTGGGGATGTAGTACGCCTGCGAGTTGACGTACGTCTCGTACTCGGAGCTGCCCACGCACGCGCCTTCGGGGCTGATGGCGCACTGCTCAGGCACACAGAAATGAGCACACGCTGCGCGTCAGGAGCGGTCGCCTTGCGGTTAGTCCATCGCATCGAGACGCACCGATTCGGACGAGAGCAGCACGTTGAGGCAGTCGGCGCACGACCGCGGCCGCAGACACTCGCTGTCGGCGTACCAGGTGCACGAGTCGCCGGCGTTGGAGCTCTCCGTCTTGACCACGGCGCCGACCTCGACCTGGCTCCCGGAGGCCGACGCCGACGACGCAGACCCGGTCGTCACTGTCGCCGTTGCGCTGGCCATCTCGGCGCTGCTGCTTGTGCTGTTGGTCTCGGTGCTCGTCATGACCGATTCTGGGGGTTCTCGCGCTCGGGGGAACGCGCCAGGGGCCGCGATCGAGAGCTGGCGAGCGCGCCGACAGAGTCCGAGTGGCTGCGGAGCGGTTTGATGGCCACGGCGGACACTTGGGGCGGGCGGAAGACCGGCGCAGAATGGAGCGGAAGGATGCGGAGACCGAGGCGGAGACAATTGTATGGCGTAAAGTATGGCGAGCGGACGAGTGGAACCAAGAAGAGATGGCGCGTGCACGCCACGCGCTGCAATGCATCGGGGGATGGGCTCGAGTCCAACATGGCTTTCGAAAATCAAGCGTACCGTGCATGCCGAAATAATTACGAGCTGTCGAAATGAAGTATGTAAACAACGAAGTCTGATGAAAATCAAACTGACAAATAATTGCACTGACAGAGTGCCAGCTGTGGCTCGACTGGCTCCCACGTCCGCCTGTTTGGCGAAAACGCACTCTAACGGCGATGTCTGCTACTGTTGAGGACACCGGGCTGCGAGTGCATGGTTACTGCGAGTGCATGGTTACTGCGCGTTACCAGAGAGCGACGAGCAAGTGCAGATGCTCATATGTGCAACGCAGTCGAAGGTCGCCATCTCACTCCAAAACTCCTTCGTCAGACTCCATTAGCTGCACAGACGGGCAATCAACCTCATTGCTCCAGCGCATCGTTTGATCTCGATGATGATCGTCCATCTTCCACGACGAAGTCACCCACGAAAGCTCGGTGTGTGAAGGCCGAACTCGCTTGCCTCAACTGAAGTGCTGTGTCCTATTCTTAGAGGTGCAATGCATTCCGAGCAACAGCAACATGCACCCTCTGCGTTAGGCTGGCGATGCTCAAACATGAAACCCGGCAATCGAAGAGCTGGTCTCCCACCAATTCACAACCAAGTCCTGTTTGAATAAACATGGACTTCGACGAAACGTTGATGTCGGACATCGAATGACTTCAACGTCTTGCTGGCGAATCTTTGGCAAATCATCTCTATACACTATAATGTTTTCAAATTCATATATGTCAATACAAATTCACATTCTATTTGTCGATGAAAAAGAATATATTGCTTGTATTTATAAGTGTCGCTTCGATCAGCAACATTGAGACATTCGAGTGTCAACGCGAGCTGGAGTGGTGATCTTCCGTCAACAACATCGTTGATGCAAACGACCCGCCACTCCGCGTCCAATGATCACTATCGAAATCTCCATCGACTGCAACAGTCACTCGCCCACCCCACTCGTCCGCAGTCTGCACCAGCCATGGCGTCCTCGCAGCTCGCCTACCGCATCAAGGACCGCTCGTCGCACCAGAACCTGGAGCGCCGCACCGAAGCCGTCCCTGCCGTCCGCGATCACGAAGTGCTCGTCGAGGTGCGCGGCGTGACGCTCAACTCGCGCGACGTCCAGATCTGCGGCGGTTGGTACCCGGCCCCTGGCATCAAGGACGACCTCGTGCCCTGCTCAGACGGAGCGGGCGTTGTCGTGGCTGTCGGCGGCGCGGTCGACAGCGTCAAGGTTGGCGACCGCGTGATCGCCAACTTCGCGCTCAACAACCCGTACGGCACACTCAAGAACCAGGACCAGACGCTCGGCGGCAGCGTGGACGGCATGCTGCGCCAGTACGCGGCGGTGCCTGCCCATGCGATCGTCAAGATCCCAGAGCAGTGTGAGCTCGACTTTGTGCAGCTCGCATCGCTCGTGTGCACTGGTGCCACCGTGTGGAACGCGCTGTTCGGGTACAAGCCCATGCGTCCCGGCCAGACTGTCCTCTTCCAGGGTGCGTCCGATCTTGAGCTCATGCGCTGAATGTGTTGCAGTCGTACTGACACTATTCACGTCCGTTGGTTGTAGGGACTGGAGGCGTCTCAATCACTGGCGTCCAGCTCGCCAAGGCCGCTGGCGCGGTCACGATCGTCACCTCTTCGTCCGACGAGAAGCTCAAGTTCGTAAAGGAGACCTTTGGCGTGGACCATGTCATCAACTACCGCACGACGCCTGATTGGGCTGAGGAGGCGCTTCGCCTGACCAATGGAGACGGCGTCGACTACATCGTCGAGATCGGCGGCGCCGGAACCATTGAGCAGAGCATCAAGGCCATCGCTCCCGGAGGCATGATCGGTGTGGTAGGCTACCTCGCCAATGTCAAGCAGGAGGACATGCCGAACGTGGCACACTTGTCGCTCATCAAGGGCTGTGCGGTGCGTGGCGTGCTGATCGGCAGCCACGAGCTGACGTCCGAGCTGGTGCAGTTCGTGGCGCGCAAGCACATCAAGCCGTACATCAACAAGACCTTCGGTTTTGCTCCCGACGAGGTCAAGGCAGCGTTCGACTACCTCGCGTCCGGCAGCCACATCGGCAAGGTCGGCATCGCAGTCAAGGAGCAGTAATCATGTGTGCTCCAAGTGGCGGTATCCGTGTCGTGAATTGAATCAACCTCGTGTTCTTGCGATGGTATGGCAAGCGATGCAAGCACCTGGCAGTCTCCTCTGTGGTTCAGAATAATATTAGCTTCACTCACGTGCTCCTCAGGGACCTCCCTCGTGTGGATTCTGGCCGGCCACGCATCTCTTGTCAACAGTGTTCACATCTCGGCCACGGCTAGAGAGCGAAGAGATTATATCGACTGAGCCGTAGGTCTCGCTGGCGTCGACGTCGACGCTGGCGGCGCAGATGCGTCAGCCGTCGGGGCAGAGACAGCGGGCACCGCACTGACAGCCATGACGCTAGGCGACATGGGCCGGTACCCCTCGCCATGCTCGATGATAATGACCGGCGCCTCGGTCGCTCCTTCGTTCCCTCGCTGCCCGCCGAGGGCCGTGTTGCCGCCTTGGATCTCGGCGCGCTCCGTCTCGATGAGCTTCTCGCGCATGGACTTCCAGCCGTCGAGACCGAGGAGCGGGCCGTTGCGCGGTGGCCGGCGATCCGCTCCGCTGCGAGGAATTGCTCGTCCCTCCGCTGTAACAGCATCAAGTCCATCCACGACGTCAGTGCTCGCGCAACAAGCAGTGCATGGGATGCCCGGCAGTGAGAGCAACGCACCGTCGAACCGGTTGCCCTCAACCGAGCGCACGTATCGCTTGACAACGTAGGCGATGCCGAAGAAGAGGAAGGCGACCGAAATGCCGACGGCCGCGGCCACGAGCACGCGCGTCGTGGTGGACGACATGCCCGAGATCGAGTAGCCGCAGTCGTTCATGCTGAGCACGGCATCGTCCCAGTCGCTGACCTCACAGAGCGAGATGCAGACGCAGCCGTCTTCGCCCGTGCAGTAGGTCGCGTCGACCGACATGTACGACTCGCCCGTCCAGCTCGCCTTGCATGCCGTGCAGCGCGCGTCGTCGGCGCTGCAGTACGTGTAGTTGCTCGACGGGAAGTACTTGTAGTTGGGCACGTAGTAGTTGCGCTTGCTCACGAAGTCGTCGTACTCGGACATGCTCACGCACTCGCCGTACGGGTCGATCGCGCACTGCTCGACACATGAAGCAACCGTCAGATTGTGTCCGCCGCTATCGTATGCTGCGCTAGCGGGCCAGTCGGACGCACCGAGTCGCTCTGGATGGCTGTGTTCAGGCAGTCGTAGCAGCTCCGCGGCATGCCGCACTCGTCGCCGCCGTACCACATGCACGAGTCCTTGGCGTCCGCGCTCACGGTCTTCTGCACGACGCCCGCCTCGGCACCGACCGTCGAGGCCGAAGCCGCCGACGAACTGGAGGACGACGACGCGCTGGAGGCCATGGCGAGGAAGGGATGGAGGTGCCTCGGACGACTTGGACGCGAGCCTGACCGGTTGCGATGTGGACCGAGGGACTCGAGGCGGCGGCGGTTTGACATGGACTCAGTATGGGTTCCGCCCATGGATGGCGGAGCTCTTCGGTTGATCTTGGATAAAGTATGGAAAGGGTCGCTTCTCCTCGGTTCTGAGCCTGTTTTTTGGGGAGGGGTTCATGATTACGCAATGAACCAATGTGTATCAAATATACACGATAATATGATATAGGAGTGACTTTGCATGAAGTCAAGTCTTCAACATATATCATTTCAAATCGAAATTGTGATATCAAATTTAGCAAACCGGACTGAAGCGGTGATTGCACGGACAAGGTGTTGACGGTCGACAGTCGAGTAACAATTCAAGTGAGGGTTGGGGGTCTGCAAGTCACACGGTGGGAGCGACTGTGGGTCCTCATTTTATCTTGAAAACCGTATCGACTTTTTTTTCATGGGTGCAACTGAATACCCTAAAAGGGCGAATGTGTCGCATCGCCTTAATTGTGATTTTTATGACTCAGGATTCCGAAAGAGCATTGCACAATTTTTTATTTATCAAAACAAAATTGTTCACCGCAGTGCTGCCTCGCGTTGCACAACTGGATCCGCGGCGCTCGGGTGCACCGCGACCTCGACAATGGATCCGCGGTCGCTCGCATGGTCGAGAACGCCTACTAAACTCAGTCGGCCAGTGGCTGTCGACACGGGCTGCTCGTTCTCGATGAGCTCCTGCTGCAGCGCCTTCCATGCTGGCAGTGTCAGTGCCGCCGATGGCAGCGACGAGCTGCGAGCCCTTGCGCGCCGCTCGCTGCTCCGCCGCTGCTGCTGCTCGCACAGACGCCGGTGGTTGCGTCTGGTGATGTAGAGGACGAACACTAGCACCAACGCCACGACGGCACCTAGTACCATTCCGATCGTGCCAATTGGCAGGTCGACCACGAACTGCGATGAGTTGCTGTTGCCATCGCTGGTGCGACTGCTGCTACTGGTGCTGCTGGTCGTGGTCGACTCGGTCCACGCCTCGTCAGTGCTGCCAACAGTGCCGTCCTGGCTACTCCCGCTGGCTGTGCTCGCATCGGATAAAGACTCCGCAAAGACGCAGTCGCTCGCGGGCAGCGTGTCGTTGTCGAGCTGGATGACCGACTGGAGCAGCGCTTCGGCGATCGCCGCCCAGCCGGAAGACTCGCAGATGGACACGCACACGCACCCGTCGGTGCCTGTGCAGAACGCGGATGGGTGCTGCAGAGCGCTACCGCTCATGCTGTCCAGACATGAGAAGCACTGCGCGTCGGCGGCGTCGCAGTACGTGGCACTAGACGCCGGGAAGTAGTTCTTGTCGCTGCCTTGGCTCGACGACGAGCTGCTGGACCGACGGAAGTCAAGCGACGCGTCGTACAAGCCTAGGCTGGTGCACACGCCCGACGGATTCAGCGAGCAGTTCTACGGGATCAGCTCCACCGCGTCAGTGTCGGACACGCTCGTCATTCGTCAAGTCAAGCCCGATCCCCACCTGTCCATCGGTTGGTGCCTCGTTCAGGCACTCGGCGCACGAGCGCGGCGCTACGACGCATCCATTGGCCGAGATGGTCGCCTTCCAGCTGCACGTCGACGACTCCAGCATCGGTCTCCAGCAGTCGCTCAGGCAGAGAAATGGTCTCGGGAAGGCGGTGGAATGGCTTGTGGCGCTCACCGCGTCCGTCGACACGGAAGAGCTGCCAGCCGCACGCTCGCTGGCACTCGTTCACTTGGATTCAGTAAGGTGAATCGGCGGATGACGGCAAACTCGACATGACAAATCGTGGCGTGAACGTCCTCTCAAAAAGATACTTCAAGTAATATCACAATCGATTTCATACAAACACCAAGTCAGAAAATAGAAACAGACCGATTACGACATGCACGAATTGACTAAACCGCTCTCAACTTCCAGTCCAGCAAGCTGTTGGAGGCCAAGCGCACGCTTCGAGTACCAACTGATCCAGGTCATATCACACGGTGCGTCGCCGCTCGTCCTGCTCCTCGTTGCTGTCGCCCATCGACGTGTACGCTGTCTGGTCCTTGACGTCGTCCTCTTCCTCCTCCTCCTCCTCTTCCTCCTCTCTTGGTGTGGTCTCTGAAGCCGCGGCTGCACCCGCAGCGAGTCCGGGGCGTTGCAGCTCGATCGTGACGGACACGCCAGGCGTCACCTCGTTGCTCTCGCCGTCGCCTTGGAGTGTGCGCTGCTCCTCCGCGATCAGCCCCTCGCGGAACGTTTTCCATCCCTCGAGGCCGAGCAGTGGGCCATTGGCGGGCGGCCGGTTGCGCCACGCCAACGCACGAGCCCGGGCTGCTCGTCGACCTGCAGGATACCAATCATTAGTGGCGTGGTCGGACGATAACCTACGCCAAATGTGGAGCGTGACTTACCTCGCTGCCCGTACCAGACGACGACGACCACGGGGATTGCGACGCAGAGAGCGACGATCAGGCCAATGAGCCGCAACGAGTTGGCGGCCATAGCGGAAACGCTGTTGGTACCCCAGTCGGGACTCATTGCCGAGCTACCGGTCGCTGATGCGGCGCCAACGTCGCTCGCGGCGCTCGTAGCGACATCGCAGAACCGATCAAGCACCACCTGACTATAGCTGTTGGACTCGCAGAAGGCCACGCACACGCAGCCGTCCGCGCCGACGCAGAAAGCTGATGCGTCCCTCACGCCGGAGAACGCGGCGGTGAAGAGCGGAGAGCCCCAACAGGCTTTGCACGTCTCGTCGCTCGCCTCGCAGTACGTCGTGTTGCTGGACGGGAAGAAGTGCGGCGCGTGCACACTCGCGTTCAAACGATAGTCGCTTGAGAAGACGTACGCGTCCATGGTGGTGCACAGCCCCTCGGACGTGATGGTGCATTCCTAGCCAGGAAGGAAGAGAACGACGTGTCAGTGACCGATTTCAGGGAACACTCGGACGTGAGCGACGACGCTACCGTTCCGCTAGCAAGCGGTGTGTTGAGGCAGTCGTAGCACGACCGCAGGGTTCCGCACGCGTCGCTCGCACCCTCTTGGGCCGCCCACATGCACTCATTGTCGCTCGTCGCGGTGCCCAGTGTGCTCCCATCAACGTGGTCGCTGTTATCGATCGCGGCGCTCGCGTTGCCACTGCTCACCCCAGCCACGCAGTCGGTGCTGTTGAACGGCTCGTCGATCAATAGTACGGGCAGCAGCAGCTCCGCCGTGGCGTCCCACGCCCCAGCCGCGCACGCGCCTAGACAGACGCAGTCGGACGCTCCGTGGCACACGGCGCTGGTCGACTTGACGTCCTGGAGGCAGGCGGCGCACTCGCTATCGTCCGCGGCGCAGTACTCGAGGCTGTCGGCGAGGAGCGTCGGGATCTCCATGTAGATGAGCGACCCGTTCCGAGCGCCGACAATGGGCGCCGGCCAAGCGTCTTCGAACGACGGAGAGAAGTTGGTGCGCACGCACATGCCACTCAGCGGCAGCAGCTTGCACTCCTGTGGCGCATGGACCCGCGTCAGTCAAAGCGGACAGACCCACAAGCCCACAGATAGACGGACAGACAGCTCGACGCACCTCGCCGCTGGTGGGCGTCACGTTGAGGCACTCAGCGCAGGAGCGCGCGACGGGCTCGCACGCGCCGGCCGGCCGCTTCCAGCTGCATGTGGACTCCTCCACGGCCGCTGCGGCGCTCGCCGAGCCGCTCGCCATCGCTGGTTCTCCGCGCTGCTGCGACCTTCAGACGCGGCGTTGGGGACTGCCGACCGTCGGGCCGCCCAGAGGCTTGGAGTCGTGACTGGTGCATGGTTCACTGGGGATTACGCAGTGCTGATGGGCGTCATTTTGATTTTTTGGAACCGCTTTGGGTGCACTCGTAATACATACAACATGAGCGACTGCCAATTCAGGAATCAGGAAATGCCACGGCGCGAAAGTATCCAGTTGGTCCTCGAACGGCGTAATGCATACAAGAGCCAAGTCAAGTGGGTTTTGTGTTCGAAGGTCGCAATTTTTTGTTAGCGAGCGCTACCGTAAAAAGATTTGCGGAGTCGGCAACTTCAATGTGTCAAAAAGACAGCTGCCAATATTCCCGAATGCACACTTCGTCGTTATATCAGTATACCTCACCAAAGTAAATACAAAAAATCGTCCATAAACTAAGTTAAATGAGATGGCCATTTCCATTTGACCGATCCAAATCATCGTCGTGCTCGAGCTCCTCGATGCATGCCGAGCTCCTCGCGCCGTCGACCGCTGCCATGAGCGCCGTGGGCGTGACGGACGGCGGCGTGAGGTAGAAGCCGCCGGCCGAGTCGTAGGACGGCGCGCCGAGCGTCTCGGCCGTCTCTCGCGCGATCAGCTCGTCGCGCTGCGCCTTCCAGGCTGTCAGTGCCAGCGGCGGGCCGAACTGCGGCTCCCGCGGGTCCCTGGACCGGTCCGCCGGCCGCATCCTCGCCTCGGCGCGAGCTGCATCCGCATCGTCCACAGCGCCAGAGCAGTTGCCGTCAGTCCTACGTTCTCTATTCGTGTCGGTCGACGGTGCGTGGAGGTCGGTAGATGGATGGTTACCTTTGCGCCACAGCCAGAGCGAGAGTGAGACCAGGACGAGCGCGCTGAGCACGATGGCGCTCGCCATCAGGTGCATCGACTTGTCGCTGTTGCCGGCGCTGGTCTCCGCCGTGATGACCGCGTCGCACATGCGCGTCTGCACCAGCTCGTCGTAGTCGGGGGACTCGCAGAAGCCCACGCAAACGCAGCCGCCGGCGCCGACGCAGAACTGCGACGCGTGGATGCGTCCGCTGTCCGAGACCACGAAGGCCTCGCGCGCGCAGGCGCTGCACGTCGCGTCCGTCGGCTCGCAGTACGTCGTGTCGCGCGACGGGAAGTAGTGCGCCGCGCTGGCGCTGCCGTTCAGGCGGAAGTCGCGCGCCGGCTCGTACGCGTCCATGGTCGAGCAGTACCCCTGCGGCGTGATCGTGCACTCCTGCAGCACGGCGTCAGTCCGTCGCCCAGACAGGAAGTAGCTCGTAGATGACGCAGTAGCTACCTGTCCGCTTGGAAGCGCGACGTTGAGGCAGTCGTAGCAGGAGCGAGGCCGCGCGCACTGGTCCTGGGCGTCTGGCTGCCACATGCACTCGTTGTCGCTCGCGAGCGTGCTCTTGGCCGGCGGCGACGGCTTGGGGAGCGCCACCTCCGCCTCGCTGGCCGGCACCAAGCAGTCGCTCGTGCTGTTGCTGCTGCTGTCGTTGGCTCTAATCGCCGTCTGCGGTCCGCCAAGCAGCCGCGACAGCAGCAGCGTCGTCGTCGCGCGCCAGGCGTCCGCATCCTGCTCGCAGATGCCGACGCACGCGCAGCCCGACGTCCCCAAGCAGACGGCTCCCGACGAGTGCGTCTGCGCCAGGCAGGACGCGCACTCGGCGTCCTCGGCGTCGCAGTAGACCGTCGCGTTGGACAGCAGCGGCTCGGCCGCAGTCTCGACGCCCGAGAAGAGCGGTGTGGCGCTCGTCACGGCGCTTGCGCTCAGGCATAGCCCGCTCAGCGGCGACAACGCGCACACCTGTCCGTCGCGTTAGGTCCTAATCTCATGGAGACGGTCGATCGATCATGGCCCGCGCACCTCGCCAGACGCCAGCGGCTCGTTCAGGCACTCGCGACACGACCGCGGCGCCAGCACGCACGCGTCTCCGTCGCCACCGTCCACGGCCTTGTAGCTGCAGCTCGACGCCATGCCGCTCGTGTTCTCCGCGACCGCCTCCGACGTCGACGGCCACCGCCGACCCGGTTGCGGAGGGCGGCGAGTGATCGTCGCTGGTCGGTGCTCTTGAGGAGCGACCGCTTCGCGCGGAGGGCGTCAGATCGGACCGGTGGCTGCCCGAGCCGACCAACGGCTTCACCGCCTTCCACGGATCTCCGCCCGCGCACCCATCGGCGCGCGACTCGCTTCGGCGCTTCTCTCGATGCACAAATGAGCGAGCGACACGCCCGTCCTCGCCGTCACACCCGACACATTCGCGCTTTACACAATTTAAGTTACTTCTTCAGCCCATTTCCCTGCACGCGACGCGTGCCAGGCTTCCGCACTCTTCTGACCCGTCTTGACCGACCGGCGGCTTCAAATGCTGCTGCGACGCGGGCGGCTGGGTGACGCCGGCCGGAAGCCCTCGCCGTCCTCCACGACGATGCACGGCGCGTCCTCGGCGCTGTCGCGCAGCCGGTGGCCGGCGGGCAGCAGCAGCGCCGGCACGCGGGAAGCCGGCGCGCGCTCGAGCTCCGCGTCGTCCACTTCGTCGTAGCCCGTGGCGTCCTCGCTGTCGATCTCGTCCTCCTCGTCCGCGCGCGCAAACCGCTCGCGCTCCGTGCTGATGACCCTGGCGCGCAGCTGCTTCCACGCGGACAGCTCGAGTCCGAGCCCGACGGTCGGCGGCCGCCGCGGCTGCATCCGCTGCGACGCCTGAGCTTCCCAGTACGCGCGTCGTCCTGTTCCAGTTCCATGCAGACATATTAGCGACTTGGAATGCGCTCGACAGGCATTGTGAGACGACAGGGAACGTACGTTGCATCCGGACCTTGGTCATGACCTGCATGACGGCCGAGAAGATCAGCACGCAGCCGACCATGGCGATGGCGATGATGCCAACGGTCGGGATCCGCGTGCTGGACGCGTCGGCCGCCTGCTGAGCGCTCGCGTCGCACGCCTCGGACTGGACGACCGTCGTCCAGTTGGACGACTCGCAGAACGCCACGCACACGCAGTCGTTCGCGCCGACGCAGTAGGCCGTCACGTTGTGCTGGCCGTTGGTGGCGCTGGCGAACGCGGCCGAGTCCTGCCGGCAGGCGGCGCACACGGGGTCGTCGGCCTCGCAGTAGCTCGTGTTGGTGGACGGGAAGTAGTGCGCGCCGCTCGTGTTGGACAGCACGCGCCGGTAGTCGTAGACGTAGTCGTACGCGCTCATGCTCGCGCAGTAGCCTGCCGGTGTGATGGTGCAGGCCTCTCCGCTGTACAACGGCGTGTTCAGGCAGTCGTAGCACGACCGCGGGGTCTCGCAGTACGTCGAGTTCTGGTACCATCGGCAGGCGTCGTCGCTGGCGTACACGTCCTTGCTGGCCACCCCGCCGAGCTCCGAGCCGTCCGAGGAGCCGTCCGACCCGGTCGTGTACTCATACGTGGTGTTGGCGGCCACAGGACATGCCGAGTCGGCGTCCGCGGCGGCCAGCAGGTCGCGGAGCTGCTGCAGTGTGTCGTTGCGCCAGGCCTCGGACTCGCAGATGGCCACGCAGACGCAGGCGTCCACGCCCTCGCAGTACAGCGACGGGTTCTTGTTGCCGACCGTGAAGGAGGACTGGCGGCAGGTGCTGCAGACCGCGTCGTCCGCCTCGCAGTACGTCGTGTTGGTCTCCGGGAAGTAGTTGTAGTGGATCGGGTAGGCGCCCGACGGCGCGCTGCGCCGGTAGTCCAGGCTCGCGTCGTAGGCCGCCAGCTCGCGGCACAGCCCGAGCGGCGTCAGCACGCACTCGTCGCCGCTGGCCAGCGGCGTATTGAGGCAGTCGTAGCACGAGCGCGGCTCCAGGTAGCAGGCGCCGTCGGCGTCCACGACCTGCTGCCAGCTGCAGTTGGTCGCCGGCAGGATCGTCTTGCCGCCAACGACCGTCGCGCCCGCCAGGGACGCCGAGGACGACCCGGAGGCGGACGTGGAGGACGCGGAGGAGGCCATCAAGGCGGCGCGCGCGTCCGCCGAGCAGCCGAGTACGTAGAACGCGGTGTGTGGTCTTGGTGGCGCGCTTCCGGAGACCAGCGGCTCATAGCGCAAGCGCATACATTACCACCTCACATCGCCGCCATCTCTCTGGATTCCTCTGGACTGGACGAGGACCGCAAGGACTCTCATAATTTGTGTTTCTTCTCGCCCATCAAAAGAGGAACCGTCGGGACTGGTTAAAGTGATATCATACGGAGCGCAGGTGAGTTTGTTGGAACCACAGTCAAGTCGCTTTCGGATGACCGCTTGACAGACAGCACATCGCCTCAACCGCCGACTGTGATGGTGGCGGTCTCCTACTTGGAGTCCAAGCTGTGCCATGTTGGGCAGTTGTCGGTGGTGGGGAGTTCCTGCGCCGGCGAGCACCGGCACGCCAGCTGAGCCTGCCCGGCCCGATCGCTGCTGTCCACGCGGCGGACGGGATCCAGCGCATCGGACTGACCACCTCCCGTGCGGCAAGCATAGAGAGAAAGAAGCGCGGGCGGTGCAGCAGCTCGCCTGCACATCGGACTCGGCAGCTGCTTCGGGCAGCCACAACTGGCACTCGACTCCTGTAGTATCGAGGCGCGCAAGCTGTCAGCAATGGAAACTGATTGCCATCCATTCCCATGCGGCAGCGAAGCGTGACGCTACGCTGCCGAGATCGTTCGAAGCCCAACGGGCGGGTGGCAATCACTTCACGAGAGCTCTGCTTGAAGGCATTGTGCGTGCTCGAAAGTCCCAGCGACCACTTGCCTTATCTCCTGCCGAAATTCCGCCGCGAAGGCATGGACGGTCATGGTGCAGGGTCGAGTGAGTACTGTGCATTGCGGAGTTTCATGCGGTGCCCCATGAGGCTGTTACTCCGCGCGGATATCGGCTGGGCGTCTGGAAACTCTTGGATGGCGGCAACGGCACTCGCTGGGCATTTTCCAACGGACTGGGTGATGTCAGGCGCTCCAACAGTCGCTTCCAGCAGCAATTGGAGCGTCGTGACGGTGGTGTGCATGAGCACCATGATGGTCTCACTTGCTCAAGGTTACACTGTTGGTGTCAACCACGCCACACAGATACTGTACGATCGAACGATGCGCCAGTCACAGCCACTTTTCGCGCAAGTTCAGACATCGCGGAAAGGTGTGGCTCGCGTGGCGTCCTGGCAAAGATGCCTTTGTGTTTCTATGGTCCCCGATATGGTGTCCGCCAACAGCTGGCGCTCGCGGTCGTCGCCGGCTGGTTTTTGGTCACGACAGCTGGTCCAAGTGCGTGCCACCCTTTCTTAGAAACCTGTCATTCGTCATGCGCGATTCACCTGCGCTTTGCGAGGGTGGAATGGCGCGAACAGCTCACGATGAGAGGAGCATGCCATCTCAGCCCACAATCGATGAGCAAGTGGTTCATTTTCCGTCTGAAAACACACCGTTTCCATGCTTTGAAACTCATCCACCAGCGATCCTTCCTGGATCTCCGCGCTGCTGAAGATGACCGCCTAGATTCTCCCGACCGTTTTGAAATACGTTGTCATTCCTCTTGCGCGTTGTATGCCGAACTGTACACCTGCTCGCCAGTCCAACCTGTCACGAATGAACCCACATCATATGCCAGACCACAGTTTCCTCAGCACTGACCCGCACGTTCCAAGCTGGTTTGGCACCTGGCATGGCCCAGGCGGCCCTTCGTTACCTGGATTATACTCGATGGTTGCCTGCCAGTCCGCCTGTCCTTCCTCTGCCTCCGCCCGCCCGCCCGCCCGCCCGCCCTTCCAGTCAGTCCTGGAGTTCCGCCCTTCCGCGTAACCCGATACTGAAGCGAACCGAGGCAGACACACACACACACAGCCATGGTGTCGTCTCTCTACATAGCGGCCCTGCTGCCGGCGCTGGCGGCCGCGGACGAGTACTTCACGGGCGACGGGACGGCCTACACGCTGGGCCAGCTGAGCGCGGGCAACTGCAACATGATGATGAGCGGCTTCTCGCTCTCGTCGACCAACTACGCGGCCATCAACAGCGAGCAGTGGAGCAACCTGGCCAACTGCGGCCGCTGCGCTGAGGTTTCGTGCGCTGACAGCAGGTGCGCCGACCAGTCCACGTCCGTCGTCGTGCAGATCCTGGACCAGTGCCCCGAGTGCAGCTACGGCGACCTGGACCTCTCGCCGAGCGTCTTCAAGACCATCACGGGATCGTCGCCCGCGCGTTACTCCGTCAAGTGGAAGTTCGTCGACTGCCCCATCAGCGGTAACGTCAACATCTGCCTCAAGAGCGGCAGCAACGCCTACTGGACGGCCGTGCAGCCCGCCAACGTGCGCACAGGCGTCGCCAGCCTCTCGATCAACGGTGCCGCCACCACCATGCTCGGGTCAGCCTACTACTACCTGTTGGACGGTCAGAGCAAGTCGCAGACGGACCTGAGCGCCGTCACGGTCTCCATCACGGATGTCTACGGACAAACGATTGAGGAAACCGTGTCGCTCTCGGACGGCGAGTGCACGGAAGGCAGCGCGCAGTTCCCGGCCTCCTCTGGAAGCTCGACAACGTACACTTCTACATCGGCGCCCGCGACCAAGGCACCCACGACCACGGCCCCCACGTCGGCTCCAGCCACGACATCGCCCGCCCCGACGACTACTGAGCCCGCCCCTACGACTGCCGCCCCTGCCCCTACCACTCAGGCGCCGACGACTGCGCCGGTGACGCAGGCTCCGGCTCCGACCGAACCCTCGTCCGAGTCGGTGAGTCCCGCACCCACTGCTTCCCAGAGTACCCCCACCCCGGAGACCGTCTCACCTGTGCCCTCTCTTTCGTCCGCGACGCCCACGCCGACACCCGTGTCGACCCCTGAACCAACATCGACGCCTGAACCGATCTCCTACGATTTCTCGTCGGCTCAGTCGGGAACTCAGGACAATGGGAACGAGGCGGACGCCGCGGGTGTAAGCGTCGACGTCAACGCGTCGGCGACCACATCTGGATCCAATTCGACCAAGTCGACGCCCAACCCAACCACTAAGACCCCGACGCCAACGCCGACGACTGCGTCGAGCAACACCAACAGCAGTGGCAAGAACACCCAGTCTGAGCAGAGCGAAAGCTCTCCGACTGCCACTCCGACGTCGACGCCGTCGTCTGAGCAAGCCGTCTCGTCGCCGTCAACGGCAAGCTCGAGCGGCGGCCAGACAGCCAACACCCAATCCGGTGGCGACAGCAACTCGACGCTGCCGGTGATTGTCTCTGTTGCCGGAGCGCTCGCTGCCGTGGTGGTGGCGGTGATCGCGATCGTCGTCGTCCAGAAGAAGAAGAAGGCACTGAACGAGCAGAAGGCCGGCGAGGGTGACGACACCATGATAACTCGCTCGTTCGACCTGCAGCGCATGTCAACGCCCGCCGAGGCGTCGGTGATGGCCCACGAGCAGCCGTACCGGTCGGACTTTGCCATTCTCTAGGCGTCGTCGTGTCAGTGCGTGGCGTGTAAGTTCTTGGCGCGATGTCTTGGTGACCCAAGTTCTCTATTGTCTTCCCGCGGCGGGAGTCACCAGCAATTAATGTTATACTGGATTGCAGCTAGTTCATGCAGGCGCTGCTGTCCGAGTTGAATGGTACGCACACCATGCGCACATGCAGCAAAGCAACGTGGCCATGGACTTCTACGCTCGCATAGGCGCGGATGTTAAAGACGTTGGATACGGGTGAGAGCAGTAAAGCATTGCGGTTCCCATGCATTTTTACCAAAGGCATCGGGTGCGACGGGCTCTTTTTATCGTTTGACACCGTTGCACGTCCACGGCCGCATCGTTCTCTACGCCTCGCATTTCCCGAGAGGCAAAGACGAAGGCGCAATGCCTCGGCGTGACGCTAGCACTTCGCCTCGAAGCACCACTCTTCTTCGTCAAACGACACGGTGAGGACAAGGACGCGTTGACGACAGGGACACGAACCGAGCTGTCTTGTACTGCGGCGCACAGCCACGAGCGGGCCCAATAAACCGCGCCGTTCTTCACGCCCAGACCCCTTTCACTACGGGCTTCATGCTTTCGGATACGACAACCTTGATCTCGTATCATGGATGCAAGATTTAGGACAAAGGCGTCCTGTAGGATATCGGGGGAGCGATAAGATGGCGGCGCGCGTCGCATGGCACAGCGCAGGCGTCACCACCAGCTGCGAGCGCAAACGACTCTTTTACCGCCTGTCGACACCGCGTTCTTATTTGCCAGCACCTCGGGTTGGAATCCATCAGAGTCGATATGCGCGGATTCTTGTTCTTGTTTCGCATTCGGCGGACGAGAGTGGAATCAATGGCGGCCGTCCGCCCGCGCCAGTGCTAGCTGCTGCCGAACGAGCACGTTTGTAGCAGCCAAACCACATGGGGTCGCCGGATTCACGCCGGGCTGTCAAATGGCCAAGCGGCATGGAACTCCAGTTGAGTGCGGAAGCGCTGCCGCTCACCGGCATGTCCACGGTCGTCTCGCCGTCTCGGTTCCGCCCCGCGTTTGACGCCCGCTCGTCCGCGTTCGCCGAAAGCAGGCGCGGCGCGCGTCTCTCACTGTGCGGGTGCGTGTTTGTGTCTCTCCGAGGGGGCGAGCGCGCGGCGACAGCATGAGTGCATGCCACTCTTCCCGCCGTCGTCTTCATGGCCTCTGCTCAGCATTCATATTGGAGTCAACAATTGCCCTCGTTGAATGATTCCAGTCAACGAGCGTGCTGAACTCGCATACTTAACTCAAGTCTGAAAAACTGTGCACCTGCCTCGACTTGAAAAACGCGACGGGTTCTGCTTCGACAGCTGTCTTGGCTCTCTCCCGCCAGCCTCACACCTCGCACAGAAAGAAACTCGAGGCCGTTGACGTGCTCCGCTGTTCCAGCTGGCTCGTCGGAACGCTACGTAGACGAGTCGGCCGTTTCCTTGCTGACCCTCTTCGTTTCTGAGGTGTGCGGGATGCGGTGGCGTCATACAAACGCAAAGTAATAGCGTGGCGGTTTCATCTTGTTCGCGTCCTGCGTGGCTCCGAGTTGCCCCACCGACATCCGTTTCCCCCCGCATCACAGCGTTCATTTCCACTTTCGCCGCGTTTCAACCACTTCGTCCATACAAAACCCAAGTTTAAAGCGGCAATGGTGGGGCGATCTTTGGTGACCATGGCGGCGCTCGCGGCGACCGCCACGCAGGTCGCTCGCGCCAGCGAGTACTTCACGGGCGACGGCACGGCCTACACGCTGAGCACACCGAGCTCGGGCAACTGCAACTTCATGTCGGCGCTCAGCACGGCGTCCACGAACTACGCGGCGCTCAACCAGGACCAATGGGACAGCCTGGCCAACTGCGGCCGCTGCGCCGAGGTGTCGTGCATCGACGACGCGTGCACCGTGCAGAACAAGACCGAGGTCGTGCAGATCCTGGATCGTTGCCCCGAGTGCACCTCCGGGGACCTGGACCTGTCGCCGACCGTGTTCGAGTCCATCACGGGCTCATCTCCGAGCCGGCTGACCATCCAGTGGCGCTTCGTCGATTGCCCCAGCCCGGGCACCATCGAGGTGTGCCTCAAGGAGGGTAGCAACGCCAACTGGGTCGCCGTGCAGCCCACCAACTTCGTCGTCGGCGTCGAGAGCGTCACGGTTGCTGGTGGGGCGACGACCATGCTGGACGGCGCCTACTACTTCGTGGACCAGTCCGGCAGCGTCGACCTGTCGGCCGTTAAGGTGTCCATCACGTCCATCAACGGCGACGTCGTCGAGGGCACCTACGCGCTCACCGCCGGGTCGTGCACGGACACCGGCGAGCAGTTCGCGAGCAGCAGCTCCAGCAGCGGCAGCACGACGACAACCTCGGCGCCTGCCTCGACCACCGCTGCCCCGGCTGCGACAACCTCGGCGCCTGCTTCGACCACCGCCGCCCCGACCGCGACGACTACGGCTCCGTCGACCACCACCAGCGAGAGCGGTGACGAGGAGTACGACGACAGCACAGCAGACGACTACGACGACCAGTCGGAGAGCGCCGCCGGATCCACTGCCACGGAGACTCCCGCCACCACGACGGAGGCTCCGACTACGGCCACCACTACGGAGGCGCCTGCTTCGACCACGGCAGCCCCGGCTACCACCACTGCGACGCCAATCTCGTCGGACACGACACCGTCCAAGTGCCGCGTCCGGTCCGCCAAGTAAGCGTCAAGCGATGAGTGTATGAGTGTAGCGAGTGTGGTGATCGCATCGTGAGCAAGTTGGAGTTTCAATGCAGTCAGTCTACTACAGTAACAACAACCTACGCCTTCAAAAGGCTCGGTCGTCGACCTCACAGCCGTAAGGATTGCTCGTTGAAGTCCAAGCGGAGTGACGCCTCTCTCCTTCCCCACAGCGCCACTCAGTGATGCACGGCAAACGTTGCGAGCGAGCCGCTCGCGACGAATCGGAGAATATTGAAGGCCGCGTTCACATCGAGCCCAGCCGTGTGGCCACAGTCGGGCTGCGGACAGCGAAAC
>JAADYB010000406.1:0-21614 GCA_023338075.1 Phytopythium litorale
CTGGTGGTGCTCGGCGTGACGAGCAAGCCGTCGAGCGTGTCGGTGGGCTCCATCTCGACGTACGACTCGACCACGCAGCGCCTGGAGATCAGTCTGTCGAGCGTCAGCCAGAGCATCGCCACGGGGTTCACCGTCACGTGGGCGTAATGTGAACCAGATGCTGCTGCTAGTAGGCATTGTGGACAAGTGTGAGAGATGGCTGTGTAGCGTTCGTCGAGCTGGACTTCTGTTCGTGCGTGATATCAAGCGTATCGGCAGTAAATGATCAATCCGAGTGCTTCGTGCATTCACTGCATTGCCTTGGCGATATTGACCCGCCTGCCTTTATGCTGTCGGCGTCTCATTGACGTCGCATGGTGGCTGGAGATTCTGAGCGAAATCAACTGGTCTGCGCCGGCGCCAATTGATGTCCGCGTTCGGATCAAAGTTGAGCGTGAACTTCATCAGGCACGCAGTGTTCATTCGCTGGACAATCAAACAAAGCACGTCAGCCTTCAAACGCACTTGGGCATCGAGAAGCAAAACCAACCTTCAGCAACGCCCGGTACTCGACAATGTCGTGCATCACCAGTTGCGTCCGACTCGTAAGCCCGAGTCCCTTTATGAGCGCGTTGGCGATCGCTCCAGGACTGCTTAGCGGGTCCACACTCTGAATCGCCTGAGAGATTTCGAAACAACACGCCCAGCTTGGAAATGAGGAGACCAATGTCTTCAGCAAGCGAACACCAATAGCGCGACGTACCTCCTGGATCTCTGTGAGTGTCAGGCTCCCAGTCTGATTCGCGTCACGAGCTTCGAGCTCGCTGATATTCATAGCAGCACGTCCAACGCATGAGTGGGCTGCGACTACGTCCCAAACCATGCTCTTCGTACCTTGTGAGAAGCAAGTAGAAGTCCTGGATCTCCTTAAAGTGCTGCGTGCGGATGGTCTTGACGAAGAACCCGCGCGGATGCCGAGCTCCGAGGGGCAGAATGTCTTCAACGTACAAGATCGAGTCGTTGCCGCCGCGCTTCATTTTGTGCATGTCACGGATGATGGACTTCTCTATCGCCTGCAGTTGACTCGAGTTCTTGAGCGGGAAGAACTTGCGAAGCACGACGAGCGCGTCCTTAAGGAGCACTCGGCGCTCTGCCACGAAGCTCTCGATGCCGTAGCACTCGCTGAGCTTGAGCAGCAACCCCTGACAGCCTCGCAGCATGTCTTCCTGGTCCACATAGACCCGATCCGAGACGGCGTGCGTCAGACACAGTAAGAACAACTCGATCTCCGTGTCCCAGCTGTATGACTGCAGAGCCAGGAGAAGGTTGTACCCCCACTCAGCCACTAGTGGCTGGAAACCGTACTTGCGCTGCAGTTTCTCGAACAACACGTCCTCAAGCGCCACCGTGGCGAATGGGTTACGCTCTTCGCGCTTGCGCTTCTCTGCCCACACCTTGCGCACAAGGTTCTCCACCTCACTCTTCTTGAGAATGCGCTGCTTCACCTTGCCTTGATGGCGCAGGAACATGGGGATCTCTGCATGCACTCCAAGCGCCACAATGTACGCGTGTTTGGTCTTCGAAGGCGACTGGGACAACTCCGAAGCATCCCCAGACGCTGCGCGTCTGCCTGCATTCCTCCGGACCCGATCGAGTTGATGGTGCAGAATGTTGAGTTCCACCCGAGCTTCTTCAACGTCGTGCCAGATCTGCATGCGACCCAGCAAAGTGTCAGTCTAAGGCCAGACAGTTAACGCCACGGCGTGGTTCAAACACAGTTCACACTCACCCGGCTCAGATGCAAGTTGACTCCGCAGTGCTTCTGCAGTCTCTCGATCCACGTGAGTAACTCCTTCACGAGCTTCCGGGTCTGTCCGGATGCTGCTGGAGCATCCAACCTGTCTTTGCCTTTCACCTCGAGGCGGGTGTCCAATGTCGGTCCGTCGTCAACAAGGTCCCACTCGTACTTTTGCACCGACAGCTCGGGTGTGCGCTCGATAATGTCGTCCCAGAACGGCCGAGGCGTGTGGCACTCGCGGACGCGCGTGTAGCTCAGCTCAACCACTCGGTGCTCCTCTCTCGCGTCCTCCAACTCCACCCGCCGCACAACCTGAGTGGCGACGTCCGCGTCGTACTGCTGCTCTAGACTGGCTGCTTGTCTCTCCAGTCTCTCCAGCTCCTGCTCCAGCTTGCGATTGTCATTCTCGGCCGCCGTTGCGGCAGCGACTAGCGCCTCGTGCTTTTCCAGCCGCTTGCGCTCCTCCATATGCCGCTTCATGGGTGCTTGCGAGATGTACTCGAGGAAAGCCGCGTGGTCGCGCAAGCCCCGTAGCAACGCCTGCTGCTTCTCGAGCTGCCCGTTCAATAGCGCGCACTCGCGCTTCATGTCGCTCTCTTGCGCCAGCAGCATCGCGTATTCGTGCTCCAACTGCACGACTGCCGCTTGCTCGCTCTCGACCTCTTCTCCAACCTGGTTGTGCTTCTGTCGGACCTGCTCCAAGTCGGCGTCCAGACTCCTCAGCTCCTGGAGCAAGTCGGTTTGCAGAGCCTTCTCCATTTTGAGCTTCGTCTGCTCTCGAGAGATGTCGCTCTCGATCGCCGCGAGGCGTTTCTCAGCCGCGCTCAGCAGCGAAAAGAACTCTTGACCAACGGGTGGATTGCTCAGAACAGAAGACGAAGCGTCCATTGTCGTCGCAGCATACGCCGCTGAACACAGCGTTGAGTAGATCTGCGCGAGCATTGCTCTGGTGGTCGCGTTCGTCGTGCTGTGGTGCCAGGCTCTGAGCGTGTGGAAACACTGCGCGGTCTCTGTCTGCAGCGCAGACATAGAAGACTCGTTTCCTCGCACGATCGCAATGCTGCAGTCATCCGGAGCCGCACACAGAGAGTGAGAAGGCGGTGGAGGGGCGTAGCGAATCCGAGCTGACGCTCGAACGCCCTTGCGACGAACGCAGACTTTTACACTCCCCGTGACACCACAATCCCGTGAAGATGTGGTTTGAACAGGAGGAAGAACTATCGGCGATGTCGGACCGGACGTGTCGTGTGGGTTGCCTACATCAGAGACTGTGGTCATGGTCGCGTCTTGGCTGCGGGCGGTGGAGCCATCATCGCTCATCAAAGTGAGTTCTCCAACTTGCAGCTGGAGCTTGGTGATGGAGTTCAAGTCGCCTTGGGGTTTCGTTGGTGTCTGTTCAACTCGAAGGCGGAGATATTGATAGACAATGCCCTCAATACAAACGCCTGTGCGATCGTCTCTCTTTCTCACATTGAAAACTTGCATTTCGCAAAGCGCTTTGCGTGTATTACTCGTCCATCACCGTCTTTGTCTGGTTTCCCTCATCCTCTGGAGCTTCGTTCCACGCTGATCGCACTGTGTAATGTCGGAAGCATTCATGCGGATGAGGAAGACGAGCAAAGATCCGTGCAGCATCAAGTCCGGTTGACTGAGATGCCGACGACTGTTGCGCTGAAAGTGATGCCAGCTTGTCGCTCTGCAGAAGCTCGAAGAAGACGTTGAGGACTCCATCGAGCTTGGCCAGATCAATCTCCAGCTTGCGGGCAAGCAGGTCACTTGCAACACGGTGCTGAGCGCGCAACTGCTGAATGCGGTCGTGGAGCTGGAGGTTCTGGTACTCCAAGCCTACCAAAAAGCAAGTCGTTTCTTCAGAGACACCGTTTTCTGCCTCTCTCCTGCCCTCACAATCTGGAGCAATTTCTGCATCTGTGGGTTCCACTGGACCGGCAAGGTCACCAAACAATAGACGAAGATCTTGGCATTTCTCCAGGACCAACGCGCGGACCGAGTCGTTGGCGAAGGCGCCGCTCTTGACCAACAGCAGAAGTGGAGTGACGCTGTCTTGATGAGACGACGACGACTCCTGGCCAACGTCCGCGCCGTGCTCGAGCAGCAGCTTGATGATCTCCATGTTGCCAATCTCACACGCAAGATGAAGTGGCGTAAACCCGTCGCCCGAGCGGCGCACATTCACATTGACATGGCTGCTCGACACCAACTCCCGAGTGACTGCGATGTCTTCGTACATGACGGCATAGTGGAGTGCCGCTGCATGCTTTTTGCGAGAACCGGCACTGGAACTGCTTCCCGTCCTGAAGTTGACCGACAAAGCAATCAATGGTAGCTTGACTCGGACGTTCGCGCTAGGCCCGATCAGCGGTTTGACCACGTCAGCGGATCGATGCGCAGCACAAGCTAACGCCAAGAACGGGATGTCGATACCCTCTACTTTTTGGGTGAGGTCTGGGATTGCGAGAAGCCGACGGGAGAGCTCGTCACTCGTCTGCAGTGCGTAGTGGAGTGCCGTGAAGCAGCTCTCGATGAAGAGATAATACCGCTTCGACACCTTATTGCACGATGTGCTGGAGTCAGTGAGCCGGAGACGCTGGCGATCAACCGTCTCGACGTGCACGCCGTTTGATAAGAGGATGTGGTATTCGTCTGGGCTCGTCATTGACCGAGACGAGACGAACCCGTGGATATCTGGAGGGTCGACGCCCACAACAGTGACCTCGCTGCTGATCGCAAGTGGTGGAAGAGAGTCGATTGTGGCCGCGTCATGAACAGCATTGATGTCAAGACCGTTTGGCTTGTCAGCAGCTTGTGCATTCGTCAGGAGTATCTCGATCACTCCATCGTTACACCCTGATGCTGAGCTTTTGATAGCGAGATGGAGAGCAGTCAGGCCCTTGTGAGCAGTCTTGCCAATATCAACGCCGCACTTGTCCATGAAATGCATCAAGATGGCGCAACGAGCGCCTCCGTTCGAGACAAACCTGGCAGCCATCTCGTCGTCAAGCGGTAGCGTCGAGGGCGAGTGTGTAAATGCCCCGCATGCCATGTGCCAGGGCAAAAATCCATCGGAGATTGATGTAATATGGACTACCTTGTCGCGGGACGCGAGCTTCGTGACAATCCCTCGTGGCTGAGTAATGCTCAGCAGTCCTTCTCGAAGCTGATCTTCGATCTCGAGCGCCAGTTTCTCAGGCGCCGTCTTAAACTTGCGGTCGTCAATGTGCTTCCCCTCAACGATGGGATATCTCGGTGACGCATTCAATAGCAGCTGAATGAGATCTACCGCTATGTTGTCGCTTCCGTCAGGTGCTCCGCAGAAACCACAGCAGACGTAATGGAGAGGAAGGTAGCCGTGTGCGTCAAGCACATTAGGGTTCGCACCATGCTGTAGTAAAAACCTAGCAGCATCCGAGTGGCCATACAGCAGCGCCAAGTGCAAAGGAGTCTGGCCCAGCTGGTTTGCCTTGTGCACATCCGCTCCGTGCACTTCAACCAGTGCTGTGATCAACGTGTTGAGGCTGTCAACACCAATCAAGCGCGAGTCATAGCGAAAGCAGAGGTCAATCCCGCGGAGCTTTTGACGAACGTGCGCTTTGGACAGTACTGCGTGCAGTGGGAAGTTGCCGTTTGCGTCAGAGATGTTGACATCCATTCCGTGGCGCATGAAGTCGTGAAACGCGACTGGAGATCCACGAATTGTGTCCAACGCCATCAAAAGTGGTAAAGCATCCGCAGTGGAGTCGGAAGTGCTGGCCGCAGCTGCGGTGTACGTCTCTGATATCAACTTGTGGGCTTCAGACGACGAGACCACCGAACACAGCCAAACTGTTTGGTCTCGACCGTCAGTTGTAACCGCATTGAGGTCGGCTCCGTGCCGAATCAACTCGTCCATCAGCACCTTGTCGCGATTCAATGTGGCAAGCATTAGCAAAGTTGCTCCAGCAGACGATATTGTGCCGGCAGAAGCTCCGGCATTGAGGAGAGCGATCGCAATGCTCGTCTGGCCGATCTCTGCGGCAAGCAACAGCGCCGAGTAGTCGGAGTAGCCAAATCGAGGGATGTCAAATCTCAAATCCAGCATTTGTTGTGCCCATAACGTCCCGAAAGAACAGACATCGGCGTTATTGGTGATCGCATCTGAGGTAATCTCGCCTTGCGTTGTGAGTTGTGATGCTTGCTCTTGTTCATCGTGTCGGGCGGTAGATTCTTGCTTCTGTTTCCCCCAATTGCAGAACCGCATCACTACCTTCCCAACTTGCGCAGTAAACTGTTCAAGCTTGTCAGACGAAGACGAAGCATGTAGTGGTGCTGTCGGGATTCGAACGCTGTCCAGGTAGGCCACAAGCACACCGAGCGCTCCACTCGCTACGGCGCAGCTGACAAACCAATCTGCCACGCTGGCAGAGGACTCGTCTCGTTTACCATCGTTTGTCTCCGCGTCCTCCGTCAATATTGAGATGACTCGGACAGCAGCCTCAACCTCATCGAATGACGTCGTAAACGAATGAAGTACCGCCATCACCGGACGCAATAATGAAGCGTGAGCGCTCCGGGAACAGGTTTCGATGTCAATTGGCCACATGGTTTGGCCGGGAGTGAGAGCGCTTGCTGAGGCAGCCTTCGCATCTTCTTCATCAATTCGAGCCGTGAGAGCATTCATCTTCGAAGTCTCCAGCTCAAGCAGAACTCTTGAACCACCGCGAAGTACTAGCAGCTTGCTTATCAGCGATAGCAGAGTGACGCACACCACTGGGTTTGTGCCGGCAAAATACGGCACCAGTTCTAAGAGCTCGCGGCTTGAACAAACAATTGAAAGCACGGTCGTCTCTCCAGTGGTCCCCACACTTGGTGTGTCCAGACGCTTTTTGCTGGGTGCTGCTGCCCCTGTTCCGATCGCAGGGGACGGCTTGCTTTGATGACCATTGGACGCTCCTTCGCGCTGAGAGTACAGCTCCCAAAAGTCCGATGCTGCTCCATCAGTTGGACGTGCTACCTCGAACCCCTGCAGAATGGCGACCAACGCTTGCGACGCGTTGACCATCGGATCGATTGCGTGCCGTTCTTCAGTTAATACCATCGGCTGGAAGATGTTCAGTTCCTCCTTCTCGTCGGTCCATTCGAGAAGCAGCGCGTCAAAGTCAGTCTCAGCCTCGGTATGATCAACTCCCAGGCATTCTTGACCATTTGTCTGCTCTTCAGGTGAAATCTGCCGGAGATAAGCCACAAGTCGTGGCACTGGGTTCAGACTTTCATGACTGCAGCTCTAATCATGTTCCACACAGCACATCCCAAATGTGATCAGTATCAAACAACCACAAAGCTAGCGTTGGTCGAGAACTCACCTCGAGTGCTTGAGGACTTGCCTCCACGATTGCGCCAAGCAGTTTGGCGAGAAAACCAACCAGCAAATGTTGTTGTGGTCGACTTTGAGCTAATACCTTGAGCAGAACTGGAGCGCAGTGATCTCCCAATGCGCGCGCATTTTCTGGCACTTCGACCAGCAAGGCAAGCCAACGAACCAGTCGAAAGATGGAGGCGCCATCAGAAATTGCAGTGAGCGACTCCAAAAGCGTCACAATTGACTCGACTGGTATGCCAGCGTTGGCAGTAGTCGACTCTTTCGCGTCTTCATCCAAAGGAGGCGGGCCTGCGGATGATTGGAACACAACCTTGGCGGTCGGTAGATTGCGAGGCGAGTCGAGGCTCCAAGATCCATCAGCACAACATTGGTGGAGCAGTTTATCCGCGACTTGATGCAGAGCGCCGTGACCCGGGAGTTTGAACCAGTCCAGCGCGACTCCGATCGCTTGTCTTGCGTACGCATGAGCTTTGCATTGCTCACTTCGCTCGACCATTCGGCCGAGGCAGTTCAGCATGACCACAGGTCGCTCACTTGCGAAGGGGAAAAGCGCTGCAGCCGCCGCTGTGTTTAATGCGGCGGTAGCTGCGGCCGCTACAGCAGCAGCATTGCCTGTCGTTGGAGGTGGACTGGATATTACACTCGCTGTCAAAGATGCCATTGCGCTACCAAAGTCTTTCCGAAGCACGGCGAGCATTGAGTCGATGAACGAGAAGCAGGCCGAGGTCGGCTGCACGTCCAACGGTGACGCTGACTGCTCGTTGTTGTCGGGTAAAAGCCTCCCCACTTGAATCCGCGTGAACACTCGGCACATGATCGGGATGTTCGCATCCATCGCTGCCGCATCTTCAGATGCCAAGGTGGATGCTGACGGCCCACTCGCCATTATCGCAGCGGCAGCAGCTTCAAACCCTTCGATCACCCCCTTCATCATTTGATCAAGAGCTTCGAGCGCTCCGTGCGTCATGAGTTGCTCGCGCTCGGTGGCTTAACCGACAGGAGATCACAGTGTTAGTATGAGGATCGACTCTCAGTGAGGTCGCGAGTCTCTATCATCAAACTCACCATTGCGCGAGAGAGTGTCAAGAATCCCGAGCACCAATGTGTGGAATCGATACTCGGCATGCTGACCAAAGCCCAGAACGTGTGGGTATCCGCCTTTGCTTAAAAACTCGGCCAGCAATCTTCCGTCACAGTCGCTCGCGAGTAGCCTTCCAAGACATGAAAGCGCACCGAACTGCAGGTTGGCTTCGCCAGATTCCAGGCACGACAGCAGTGCTGCGATGGGATTCCCCGCTGTTTGGTAGCTGAGCAGAGATTGAGGCGGCATGCCTGTCTGTTCCATTACCGACTGGGTGACGACGACGTCCAGAAGCCGCCCGTATATCTTGACTGCCTTTGTCTGGCATGATGAAGCAAACGTGCAATCAATGTCAGCAGTAGCTTGACCAACGGTTCGGACAGACCACAGCGAGTGCTTACTTTGACATCTGCAGACGCTGCAGCTGCAGTGAGCAGCGCTATGAACGGCTGTCCACCTTCGTAGCCGGCCCCCGGGCCCAAACTGGACTGGATCATGTACAAAGCTGTCGAGTCGACATCGGTGGACAGGCGGAAAGCGTCGTGAGCTCAGTGCAACGACCGAGGCTGACGCAGATGCTGTCACTCGTACCATTCGCTCTCGCTTCTTCTGCCAGCGCCTCGTCGTTGCCAGGCTCCGAACTAGCCGCACCGTCGGAGGGTATCTGTTCTGGTCGGGCACCACCAGAAGCCGGGAAGAGCAGCATTTCACAGGTTGCCAGCGCCTCCAACACAATGTCCGGCACCTTCACCGTGTCCGAGGAGAAGGTGTAAGTATACGCCCCCTAGACAGCTCGTACTCTCCCACTTGACCCACCTTTAGGCGCGTCAGCAGCGCTAGAAGAGCAGGAAGAACCTCTGGCTGTTCGCGGAAAAACTGCGGGGTCTGCGCACAGAAGGCCAGCCCCTCGCGCTTCTTGTCGGCGTCCTTGGCCTTGAGCAGCTTGAGCTGCTTCTTCCAGAGAGCCGCCAGCTTCTTGGCCGAGTCCTTCTTCGGAGCCGAGCGGCCTCGCCTTGCAGGCTCCTCGGCGACAGCTGGCACATCAGCCATGGCTTGGACGCTGGCAGTCCCGGGCTTGTGGAGGTGGGTGGCGGCGTCTCAATGCTTGGACACTTGGGCACCAAGCGCATTCGAACCGACGCGTCGTTTCGCGTCCTGGAAGGCGGAGAAGAGTGACAGGAGAACTTGAAAGAATGCCGGTCAATAATTGTTTAATACAGTGCATTTATCGCTACATTGATAATAATGAATACTAGTGCACTGAGTTAGTTGAAGTATAGGGTGTTGAGAAGTGGGATCGGATGGGAAGGCCCACTTTCGAGCAGGTCCATGGTCTCACCTCGGGTCTCTGCACCACACGCCGCTGCCATGCTCGTTCTCTGCGTGTCTGGGCCGCCCCGGCCTCACGATGCGGCGCGCAGGCATACTGCAGCCAAGTGGCGCGTCCAGGCGGGTCGCCAGCGCCGCCTGCCCATGAAGCGTGACTCGTTTTCGAGGCGCCTGCCGTCAGACGTGGGGCTGTCCAGCATCCAGCGTCCATCCGGCCTGGCCCATGCTTACGCCTGGTCGACGCGATGCCGCGGCTTCAACACCGTTTCGTGGGCCACGCGAGGCCGGCGGCGCTGATTTACACGCTCCGGCCAATTGCATAGGGCGTCGCCACTCCACCGCTGGATAGCCGCAGCACGGAACGCGCTCGTCCGACGATCGATCACCGCAGCCGACGGTCTCGGGGTGGAGATTCTCCAGGACAAGCATCGAGCGGGACGGCACTTGCCCTCGTCGGACCCACGATAACAGACGCGAGCTGGCAGCCACGCAGGCAGGCAAACGGGTCGTGATGGAGCGGCTGACGATGGTCACGGCCGACTCGGACGCGTCGTCGCCGCTGTCGCTGGACGCGCTGGCGGCGCCGGCGACGTTCGCGGCCCCCAAGCGGCGGCGCACCTCGGCCTGCGACGACCTCGCGCGACTTCACTTCACCGACGAGGTCAAGAAGCAGCTGATGGAGAGCATTGGCGCCGCCGTGGACGACGTGCTGGACAGCATGATGCGTGACGACCCGGCCAACTCGATCTGGAAGCTGCGCATGCGCAAGAACAACATCGAGTACTACGAGGACCGGTCGACCGTCCGCCGCGGCGAGTCGCACTTCTGCTGCGCGAGCGTCGTGGAGGCGCAAGTGGAAGACGTGGTCCAGCTCTTCGCTCTCGCCGACTCGGACACGCTGATGCAGCGATGCCGCGTCATGTACGACAACGTCGTGAACGCGCAGGTGCTCAGTGTGCTCGAGTCCCCGTCCGATGCGTACCCGTACCGATCCGTGTACGTGCGCTACACGGCCTTCCAGACGCCCAAGGTCATGCGCTCGAACCGAGATATGCTCGTCGTGGTCGCGACGGACCTCATCACCTTCTCGGACGGCTCCACCGTCGGCTATTGCGTCTGGGACTCGCTCAACCTGACGGAGCTCACGGCCTTCGACGTCCCGCCGGGCTTTGTGCGAAGCCGTATGTTCCGGTCCGGGTACTTTGTTCAGAACAGCGGCGAGCGCAACGCGCTGTCCAGGATCACGTACGTCGTCGGTATCCACGCCGGGGGCTTTGCTCCGCGCCTTGCGACAAGGTTTGTCATGCCTCGGTTCGGCGCAGTGCTCAACCGCGTGTGCCTGCACGTTCGCGGCAAGCGGCTCGACCCGAGGACCTTCGTGTTGCGGTCTGAATGGCCCGACAAGCGGTACGCTCCCTGCCGAGACTTGTGTATACACTTGCGATATCGTTGCGGCGGTGCTGACGTGTTGTGTGCGTGGTTTGCCCTGGCGCCAATGCAGAACAGCGAGCTTCTGCAAGTGCTGCCACAAACTCTTCGGTGAGCTCGACGGTGGGGACCTTGGAGCGAGTCGTCTAGGAGTGAGTCGCCTGGGAGCGAGTCGCCTAGGAGCGAGTCGCCTAGGAGCGAGTCAATTGGGTGTCAGTAGGCTCGGAGCGAGTCGCTTCGGCTTCGGAGCGACCCGGCTGTTCGACAAGCGCTGCAACTGCCACGCGTGTGGCCAAGTCGTCTGCAGCTCGTGCGCGCAGCTCGAGGAAGTGAACGTCTCGGGCGTCAAACGCGTCCGTATCCCCGTGTGCGTCGCGTGCAGGAGCAACTGCGGGAAGAGGACTGCGACTCAAGAGAGCCTTGCAGCATCACGCATCGCCCCGGCGTCGCAGCATCGCGAGACTAGCGGCGCGCAGGACAAGCTGGACCTTGCGGATTTGATTTGAGGCACCGACCACCCCTGCGACCGAGTGGAAGCCGTGCGAGGTGCACCGTCGTTGCAATTATTATAAGAGCTGCAGCCAGCAGCCTGCAAGTGCAGCCACGATTCCGTGGGAGCCGCTCAAATCTCTGACATGCGAGACGAGTTGTCGTGACAGCTTCTCGCATCGGTTGATGTTTCATGTGTGAAGCAGGTGCACTGATTTAGCATATATAATGGTGGCAATTAATGTTATGTGCTATTATTCACTGTCTTTTGAACGGTAAACATATCTTCGAGTTTTCTAAATCAGTGAATATATCGAAATGCTGTAAAACTGTATTGTAAAACAGTAGATGATTCAATCGACTCACCCATCGTCGTAGACAGCACATCGCATTCATCGTCGACAACTGCGTCCCGACGGTTGACTGCCTCATTGAGAGCACCTTCCAACGAGGCGGTCATCATGACGGCCATGATCTCGTTGTTGTCTCATCTCGCCCCGTGGCGCAAACCCAATGCGCGGCCAGCGGTCAGTTCCGGCGCGTGGCGGCGTCCAATCACCGCCGCTGGCACGGCGAAGCACCTGTCAGCCAGCAGTTGCACCGCCTCACAAGAGACGAACAGATTGGCTGCCGCATGTACACTTTTTCTGTCGAGGAGAAGCCTCGGGCTGACTTGCGGATGCGTCTGCTGCCGACTCGGGGCTGCTGGAGTAGCGAAGACTCGACAATCGCATTTGGCCCAGCAGTCTCATCTCCGATTGTGTCCATGCGGGGCACGCGCGTGACACAGCCACGTGCAGAGCACATCACGGCTGGCGAACGGCCACTCCCGTTGACGACATCACCGACATAATACGCTCCGCACAGGGAGGACCATTGCTTCTTTTCGCTCAAACCGCTCAGACCGCAGCGACTCGGAACGCACGATGAGGCGGCTACTTGTTGCGCTGTGCCCCGCACTCAGAGCCAACTGGCACCGTCAAACGCCCCTCACAGCCTGACGCTCACTGCCATTTATCGATTCCCACTCAGCCTCCAACTCTCAATTCGCGCACCGTCGCAGGCCACCCACACCTCCACGCGATGAGCGCTGCAGTTGCGAGCACCCCCACAAAGCTCGACGCCGGCAACTTCGCCGAGATCAAGTCTCCCGCAGTACTCGAAGGCGGTGCAATCCGCGCAGGCGGCTTGCCAAACATCTATGCGTGGAAGCACATCGGTCTGCTGGCTCAGTACGCGGCACTCGGCGTGATCCACGGCACGATCGGCAACTCGGTCTACGCGTTCCTGTACCAGTACCTGCGTATGACGGGCGTGCAGGTGGCGTCGGCACGCGCGCTGCTTCAGGTCATCTGGTTCTGCAAGTTCTTCGTCGGCATCATCTCGGACTGCTACCCGATCTTCGGCTACCACCGGCGGCCGTACATGATCCTCGGATGGCTCATCGTGTTCGGTTCCCTGCTCGCCATGGCGCTGGTGAGCCTTCCAGAGCCGTACTACCCGGACTCGGACTGGGCCAAGCTCAAAAAGTTCACGGACGCGCAGAAAGCAGAGCTCAACACGGACGCGCCGGACCAAGGCGTCAAGTACCTTGTGCTCATGGTGATCACCAACATTGGGTTGCTGATCGCCAACACGGCGTCCGACGGCATCCTCGTCGACTTTGCGCAGCGCGAGCCGGAAGAAATCCGCGGCTCCGTGCAGGCGATGACCAACGCGGTCAAGTTCCTCTTTGCCATCATCTCAGCCTGCATGGTCGGCTTCGGCATGAATGGACCGGAGTACGGCGGGTCCTTCAGCGAGTCGCTCGGCTTCAACGCCATCATGGGCATCTGTTCGGCTTTCGCACTCGCCGTTATCCCGTTCACCTGGTACTGCATCCAGGAGACAAAGGTGACGCACGGGAACTCGCTTCGTGCGGTCATCGCTAGCGTCTACGATGTCTTGCAGATGCGCGTCGTGTACCAGATCGTGGCCTTCCGCTTCTTGCGCAATATGTTTGCCCTGTTCAGCACGACGGCGGCGTCTCCAGTGCAGAGTCTGTGGGCTGGCGTCGAGCCACTGAACGACGCCATCGCGTCGGTGCTGACATACATTATGGCGTCTGCGGGCTTCTACTTGACCAAGCGCTACGGCCTCAACTGGAGCTGGCGCACCATGATCGTCGTGACGCAATTCGCTGTGATTATCATCGACTGTATCCCGACGATGCTCACGATCTGGGACGTGGTGCGCTCGCAGTGGTTCTGGCTCGGCATCCCGCTGGTGGAGGAGCTGCCGTACTACGCCGGCATGGCCGTGTCGAGCTTCGCCATCATCGAAGTCATCGAAGAAGGACAGGAGGCCGCTGTGTTCGGACTTATTTCGCAGCTGCAGAACCTCGCGTCCCCGTTCGCGACCGTCATCTACAAGAACATCGACTCGCACTTCGATGTCGCGTCCACCGACCTGGTCAAGGATACGACCCAAGTCCGCTCTGACGTCATGTACACGTATCTCATTGCGTACGGCTTCAACATTTTCTCAACGGTGTTCGTGCTACTGCTGCCGCGGCAGAAGGCTGAGACTCAGGAGCTCAAGCGCTCAGGCGGACGCAGCAAGGTCATGGGCATCTTCACTATTTGCTATCTCACGTTCGCCTTCTTGTGGGCGATCATGACCAACTGCATGTCGTTCTCCGCGAGCACTTCTTGCCTCCGCATTGCCGGTGGATCCGGCTGCTGAGCTGAGCGCCTCAACCAACCATCGCCACGTCAGCGGCCATCGTTTGGGCAAGAGGCAACTGATGTCAAACGGGTGATGAAAATACACGTGCATGTGAAATTGCTTTTTTTTGATCCAACCATGCTGACCATTTTGGAGCAGTCTCCAAGAATACACACACAGACATCCACCAGCGACTGCTTGCTTCATCAGCTCGGCGCAACTCTACCGACGTGCTGCATACGAATTCTCTTCAAGGCCGCGCAGCAACAATGCACCGCGCGACGATCCGCGGCTTCAACGGGAAAGCCAAGCACGCTGCTGTGGTGTCCCCAGTCATTGATGATAGCGATCGACTGGAAGACGAAGACGAAGTCGCAGAGAACGAGATCGCGCGTGGGTATGGCAGCGAATGGCGTCCAAACAACGGGGAATACCAGCCTGCAGACCTGCGAGGTGAGGGCATCTCTATCGAGGAGAGGACGTGCTACCAGCTGCAGCAAAAGAGCGCGGCCCAAGAGACGAACTCGACCATGGGCTTCCTGCGAATGAACCTTGGACGGCTCTTTGGCGGGCACAGCGCATCGAATCAAGAGAGTGACGCAGGATCTGACGCGTCGGCAATCAAATTCGGTGTGCTTGGTCAGAAGCAGCAGTGGAGGAAGCACCGAGCGCAGCGCCAGCGCCAGGCGCACACCATTTCGTCCATGAACTACGACGCCGAGGATCTCGACGAGCTCGAGCGCGCGCCTTCAGATCACGATGAGAGCGCAAATGACTGGAACGCAGCGCTGGAAGCAGTGGCGTACTCGCAGCGGTCGACTTCGTCGCCACCCGCGAGCAGCCGGAGTGCGAGCAGCACCAGCCGCAGAAGCGACGCATTGGACTCTTCGCTGAGCAGCTCGGTGAGCGTCGACAGGCAGCGCTATGTCATCACGCGACAGAAGCGGGCGACGTACTCGGCCAAGCTCAACATCCCCGGCCAGAAGCCGCTGTACCTGGGTCGCTTCAAGAGTGAGGAAGCAGCTCAAGCCGCCTGCGAGCGGGCGTCCAACACCATCTTGACCCCTCGTGGCGCAGTCACACAGTAAAGCCGATGTTGATCGCAGCAGTTGGAAGGGCGAGGGTGTGGCCACTTTCAGACTCGGCTGCTGCCATTAGATCGCATTTACGCCCCGAAAGAGAGATGGACACGGTCTTCTTCGTGGCGCTTTGGCCATTTGCGTCGTCCGTCTTGCCCCACAACCACATGCTTCACTGCTGATCACCTTCAACATAGCGCCAGGGTGGTCCACACCACATTCTGGTCCGCCATGACTTCACGGAAGTCAACTCACCTCCCATTCCATTTGCCCAGAAGAGAACCCGTGATGGCGCAGCTCCCGACGCTGCCGCCGCCGCTCTTCGCGCGCGTCGTGGCGTTCGCCGTGCCTGGCTACGCGGGCGATGCTCTGCCTGTCCATGGAACGTTCCATGGGGACTTGCTGAAGCCGCTGGCGTTGGTGGCCAAGGCCTGGGTGGCGCCCGTGCGCGAGGTGGCGGCGGCCAAGGCGCGCAGCTCGCTGACGCTGGCGTTCCACAGCGCGACACGCAGCGAAGTCACGGTCATGCGGCACCGCATGGTGCTCCGCGGGAAGCACCTGCGCAGCCTGCGCGTGTCCATGGGGTCGTTCGCGTCCTTCGGTGAGTACTTCGCCAAGCACCACGGACTGCACTTCGTGGACGACGCGGCCATCGACTGGAACGCCCTGCTGGCGCACGCACCGCTGCTGCGCCGCCTCGACCTGTCGACCATGCCGATGGGCAGCCCGCACGTGAGGCTGATCATCGAGTCTGCAGCCAAGTACTGCGGGCAGCTCGAGGAGCTGATCCTTCCCGGCAAGGAGCGCCAGAACGCCGAGGCAGACTCGGACATCGAGCTGGTCATGGCCGCGCTGTATGGAGCCATGAAGCGCTGGCGAGCCCATGGCGGGTTACGACAGCTCACGGTCCCAAGCAGGACAGAGCGGGACCGACTCCGGTCCACGCAAGAGTTCCTGGAGCACGTGATCGAGCTCTGCCCAAACATCGCGCTCTTGGACGGGTACAAGCAGTCGCTCCGCGAGATGGACCGACTCACGTGCCACGATCAGTGGATCTTGACGCTGCCGCTGTGGCAGCGCTTCAATGCTACGTGCACGAAGCTGAATGAGTTCAACTGGATCGTCGTCCCCTTTGCGGACCCATTCTTCAAGGTCTTCGGCGAACACACCAAGCCAGAACTGTTCTCACTCGTCTTCAGCGTCAACATGCTCTGGGACTGGGCTTCCTACTTCCGGGAATGCGGTGAAGGGGGACGGATCAATGTGTACCCTGACGGCGCAAGCCGACGCGGTGGCTACGGTTTCAAAGCGACTGATGCGAGCGCCGCCTTGAAGGGATGCCCGAACCTCCGCAGCATCGAAATCGAGCTTTACCACCCGCTGGATCCGGAGGTGCTCGACAACCCCGAGATGGCGTTTGATGGAGGAGAGTACGACTTCCTGGCGAACTCCTATCCAGACAGCGAGGTGCTAAACCAAAGCATCTTCGACGACAAGTTTTGCGAGACCGCGGTGGCGTGTTGCACGCAGCTCGACCGGTTTTCCATCTGGGAAGTCGTCGAGGGCTACAACAGCAACATCGAGCCCATCCAAACGTTCACGGACCGAGGTCTCGTGGCGCTCAGCAAGCTCGAGTACCTGAGTGTTCTAGAGTTGCGGTCCGTCAATTGCACCGGGGACGGCGTGTTTGACTTCCTGAGCGGACTTTCTGACACGTTCACCGGCCAGCGCACATTCCAGATAGCGCTCGGTGGCTCCACGTCCTCATCACGGATGAATTTCTACAACGGACTACTCGGCTTGCTGGATCGGATCGACCGCACTCCTCCAACCGAGCTCTCGTTCGGCGATCGCAAGTTCGTCTTGCGGATATCCAACTCGAGCTTGCTGCGCGTTGACCGTGGGTGGAGCGGGAATTACATGAAGCGACTCGAAACACTGGTCAAGAGCGTGAAGTCACAGCACCCGAGCCTGCGGATCCGCATCACGACTAGCGGTCGAGTCGGCGACACATTTGCTAGCGTGATCGAGCTCGGGCTGTACACCACCCGCGCCGAGCCAAGCGTCTGGTACGGATGGGACGACGAGCAGCCCGACCGGAACGTGTCGTTTGCGAACCGTGGAGGTGCAGCGAGTGCTCTCCGGGGCGGATTCCCGCTGGATCCCGACTCGCTCCCTCTGGACTACGAGCTCCCCGCCGAGTTCGTCGACGGCTACGACGACGAGTATGGAGAGTTCTACGACGACTACGGCGACCACTATGACGATTACGACTCCGACGACGCCCGCGACATTGACGACGACGAGTTTTGGGAAGACAGCGAGACCTCTGATTAGATGTTGCATGTCCTTGAGTCAGAGTCGATCCGAGCATTTGATGCGGTTGAGAGGAGCACCGGCGTTGCGTGGAACGTCGTCATGCTTGCAGTGGCCGCAGCTTCAATGCCAGTCGCACCGCATGCTCCATTCTATCTTGGTCAGGTTGTTATCCTTCCCGTCAGACGAATCGTCAGTGTCGATTTCAGACCACGCCTCACCGTCCGTCAAGTCTCGCTTCAAGGCAGGGTTGCTCACGGGTCAAATGCAATCGACGCAGGATGACTCTGCACGGTACTCGACGGCAGACACTGCGACGAGAGACGTAGCCGGGCTATTGCAACGCTGGTGGGCGCCCCTCCATCGCCATCGCGGTCAGCTCGACTCAAGAAGATCGGGAATGCTCACCGGGTCTCCTCACTGACGGAGCGGTCTGGCCCATTACTCACTGCCAGTGCATGCGACGATGGATTCACCAGTGGCACTTGGGCAGTCAGAACAGTGGTCCATCGTTCTATTTCTAAACCGAACTGACTGCAAACATCTTTGTGTAAATGGTCAGGTAGAAACGATCAGGGGTTATGTTAGAAACGGAGCCGCTGGAGACGGCAACTCTGCATGTGCAACGCAGGACGCGCTCCGCTCCTCAATGAGTCCTCGGTCTCCGCCCCTCTTTCGGCCGGGAAGCGCGCGCCGATCGTCCCAGTCTCTCGTCTGTTTCTCCAGCGGCAGCCAGCTCTCGTGGTCGCCGTAGAGACGAGCGTCGGCTCGGATTGATGCGTCTGCAACACTCACTGTCTGCCGGTCTCATGCGCGCTCGAGGGAGATGCAGGCCGGTCCCAACTCCGCCAGCCATTCCGGAATCCGACCGCTTGACCGCAGCGTCCACGCTCGAGCCTTCCCGCTTTACTGCCGTTTAGGCCGGTGTCGTGCGGGACGCTTCAACGACAATGAACCTCCGCCGGGTCGCCGCGACGGTCTCGGCCAGCGTGCTCGGCCTGCTCAGCGTGAATGTCGGCCAGGCCATGGCCGACACGTGCACGGCCGAGTCGTTCTCGATCTTGCCGACGACCTACGGACTCGACACGTGCGTGGGCAACAACCTGTACACGATCCTGGCGGCGCTCGCCACGACGCAGGAGGAGTGCTCCCTCGTCGACCTGCTCGCGCTCGAGGACAACACGTCGCTGACGACGCTCGTGACGCTCGTCGAGAACATCGTTGCCAGCCCGTCGTCCATCTCGAGCCTGCTCTACCAGCACATGGTGGACACGTCTGCGTCGGACATGGACAGCTTCTGCACGACCATGAACTCGGTACTGTCGCCGTGCCTGCTCGCGCTGCTACCCCAGATCCTGCCTGTGATCCAGGCTGACCTCACGTGCTGCTCGGAAGTGAGCGACCTGATCGACCTGCTCAACTTTTTCGTGCCCGCGAATGTCACGACCGACTACTTCGTGCTCAACGAGCTTGTGAACGGTGTCAACCAGTTCTTCTGCTCCAAGATCGGCACGACGTACTGCGGCACCAACACATACTCGCAGCTCACGAGCAAGTACACGGCTTCGACGTTCACGCTCATGAACTCGGTGGTCGTGCCGTTCGTGACCATCCCGTACGGAAAGGAGTGCTCCGCCGTGCAGGGGAACGCGTACACGGACACGGCGTCGCTCACGTCGGCGACGACGATCGACTACTCGTGCTGCATCCACCACATGCGTCCGCTGATCCAGTCGATCCAGAGCGGCTTCGAGTACTTCTTCGGCGACAATGTGACCACGATCCTGAACGGCATGATTGACTTTTCGGCCTCTGGAGGCAAATTCGTCAATTCGGTGCCCGGCACGGCAAGCTGCACCTTCACGGACACATGCACGGACCCAACGTATGTGATCCCGACGCAGACGCAGTATCAAACGGCGGGCACGAACAACCCTGGCAAGAACGACCTGACGGACATCACGTGCACCAAGACGAGCGTGTGCGACTCGACCGGCACAGTGTGCAGTACGGTGTGCGAGAAGGGCACTGCGTCCGTCTCGACGTGGCTTAACGCGACACTGGCGTACCAGCGCAAGCTTGCGTACAACGAGCAGCTGTGCTACGCGCAGGTCGGCTCGACGCACAACAGTGCCATCACGCTCGCGGACGGCTATGGTAACCGCGACCAGCTCTTCAACTTGAACCTGAACCCGGACAAGTCGTACTCGTACCTGAAGACCAACAACCACGTGCTGAGTCTCACGGACCAGCTGAACATTGGCATGCGCTGGCTCGAGGTCGACACGCACTACTTCCTCGACGACTTCCACACGGGACACTGTGGTAACCTTGGCTCGGACTCTGTCGAGACGTTCTTCGAGGCGTTCGAGGAGCAGCTGTCGAGCTACGGCACGGTGACGTGGGCTGCCGATCTGCTCGGCTGCTTCCCGTCGGTGTCAGGCATCAAGGTGAACGACCAGGTCACGACGAAGGACTCGATGCAGGAGATCAAGGACTGGGTGGACGAGCACCCGACCGAGTTCGTGTTTGTGTACCTCGACACTGGCGATGATATCTCGCGCCAGAGCAAGACAAGCGACCTCAACACGCTGCTGGACGACGTGTTCGGCGATTTGCTCGTGCCCGAGTCGGCGCTCAAGGCGCTCGCCTCGGGATCGTGGAAGTCGGGCAGCATCCAGACTTTCCTGAACAGCGGCTACCGCGTTATGTTGCTTGCCAACTCGGACACGGGCCTCGCGTACAGTCTGTACAGTTACTGCGGAGGCCACAACGTGATCCCAACCGACTACATCAACACGCTGCCCGACAGCTCGCGCAAGATTGACGGCTACACCATTTACAGCAACAGCTACCTGCTGCGCTCGTACCAGGCAGAGCTGCGGTACATTTCGCTCTCGGACGCGGGTACGCTGACTGAAGAGATCGAGACGTACCTCGAGTCGGACAACATTGCCAACTTTGTGCGCTGGAACCTCAACCTCGTGGCCACCGACTCAGTCGACGGCGCCAAGATGAAGGCGCAGGCATGGTCATGGGCCGAGAACGAGCCAAGCACGACATCGTCAAGTGCGTATGCGCTCATCAACACGAGCGGCCGCTGGGTCGCGAGCACGACCTCTGCCAAGACGTACAAGGCCTGCTGGAGCAGCTCGAGCCTCGCGTGGTCCATTGTGTCGTACTCTGCGTCGTGCGCCACGGGCTACACGTTCACGGCACCCCAGGACCCGTACCAGAACTACCTGCTGAACAGCACCATGGTCACCAAGGGCATCACCATCCCGGTTGTGATCAACGCCACGCTCACGTAGGCGATGCAGATGGTAGAACGAACTCAACTTGGGGCGGTTGCAGTCCCAGCGGGAGCATCAGGACCAGGCAGCTCTCGCCACCAGCTAAATGAAGCGTGCTATTACCCCAATAGGCCTCCGACATCCGTATCACGCTGCTTTCCCCCTTTGACGCACCCCCCTCGGGAGATTGGAGCTGCTGGGTCGCGAATGCTCTGTCGGTCGCGTGATTCCCCGTTCGTCAGAATTATCGACGCAAAATGCCGCCGCATGGCAATCTTCAGCACTGGAGCATCGATCCCCTCCTGGCCAGCCCACAGCAAACCGCACGTATTACAGTCGCCAGCAGATTTCAAGAACCACGTCATTTCAGCTGCACTTGCAACACTGCGAATCACACACTTTTCGCGATCCAAGTGCCGAACAACACGACTCGTTAGAGCCCACAGTCTCCGCTTGGCAGAACGATGCATGGCGAGAGCAGAGAGCTTCGGAAGCCTCTCGCTCACGCATAGCGAACTGATCGTCAACATGTCGATTGAAGTGAAGAGAGCTCGATGATATTTTGTTGTAGCGTTCTACGACTCTCCAATAGACCGGTCCGCTCTACTTCTTGCCGCCCTTCTTGCCCTTCTTGCCGTTGCCGCCACCAGTGGCAGGCGCCTCCTTCGCCGCCGGCTGAGCCTTCACCTCCTGCTTCGGCTCCCGCTTGGATGACGCCGAGGACGGCTTCTGCTGCTGCTGC
>JAADYB010000407.1:0-21584 GCA_023338075.1 Phytopythium litorale
GCACGGCGTTCGCCTTCTGCTGGCTGCTCATGACCAGCGTGTTGGGTCTCAACGCTAGCGGACTTGTCCCTACTGATCAGCAAAGCACAGCGATGCGCGGGGTCGCTTGCTCCAGCCGACGAGCATACCTGATCGATCGCAAAGCATTTGAGGGGAGTAGAAGAACCCGTGCGGCAGGTGTCGGAGGTGCTGCTTCTATTGTGAAGAGACGGTCGCGCCGTGTGAACGGCCAGCAGCAGGGAGGAGCGTCACTTCTTGTCGAGCGGCCGGTTGAAGCCGCCGCGGCGGTTCATGTACTGCCGGTAGTCGCGCTTCTGCTCGTGGCGCATGCCGCCGACGGCCGCGCCGCGCGCGTTGTCGTCCACGGGCTTGCCCTTGGTCGAGTCGAAGCCGCCGAAGCCCATGAGCGCGCGCATCTGCTCCTCCTCGCTCAGCTGCGACAGCGGGTTGCTCTCCTCCATGCTTGCGGGAGCGCTCACGTCTGGTTTCGGCGCCTCCGACCGGTTCCTGTCCATGCTCGGCGACTTGCGCTTTTCACTGTTCACCCGACTGCAACGCGCATGCATGACCCACCAGTCAGTCACGCCACCCTCGACATCTCTAGACCGGCAGCACCCACACACCTGTCGTGGCGAGAGCGCGAGCGCGAGCGAGAGTACGATCGGCGCCGTCCTCGGCCGCGACTGGCGCTGCGGCTGCGGTGCGAGCGCCGACCAGCGCTCCGGGAGCGAGAGCGGCCGCTCCGGCGCGAGCGGCGCGGAGACGCCGACCGCGAGCGGGACCGCGACCGCGACCGGGAGCGGGAGGAGAAGGACCCGCGCCGGCCTCTGCCGCGGCCGCGGTCCCGAGGCCGCGAGCGCTCGCGGCGCCGCGCGCGGCCCATGCTGTCGACGGACGCGCTGCGGCTTCGGCTTCGGCTTCGGCCCATGGTCAGTCTCTCAACGCACGTTTTGTTTTGGTGGAGCCTGGGGTACCCCCAGTGTAACCATCGAGGGTACCCATGTGGGTTACAAACGAGGGGGAACGTTCCGAAAGTCAAGTCAAATTGATTGTTTGGCGTGTTGACTTGGTTTCAGTAAGTTCAGAGGATGCACTCCATTTTGACAGTGTCGCAATGCTTGCAAATCGAAATGGCGAGGGTGAAACGGGGACCGGCCGCATTATTGCCGACACACGCGCGTCCTGGGAGGTGATTGGGAGACGCACGGGTGGCTGGGCTATTACCCCCAGACCGCGGATAGGTGAGACGGCGCTTCGAGCGCAGACCCGCGAGCGCGCGTATGAGCAGTATCGCGTCTAATCCCGCGTCCGCGTGCCGCCGGATGGCAGACGACGCCCGCGCGAGGCGATGGCTGCGCGCCGAGCTGCTTCAACTTGGGCGGGTCGCCAAGCGGGACGCGTGCCACGTCGAAAAGATCTCGGCCGCTGATTGGTCCCCGAGGGTTCGTGGCCGCTTTTATTCGCCTTTTCGACGATTTTTATTCGATATCAGAGCGGCCACGATTCTCACATTTTACCTTTCGCCACCTATATTTACAGTGGTCACTTACAACAGCCAAGTCACTCCATTCCATTTCGATGTTTTTCTTGTTTTTATGGAACGTGCGTTCGTGTGGGTCACGTTCGAGTGTTTCCTTCTCGGCGCCAGTCTCTAATTGGTCTCGGCCCATACATTCCACCACACGGAAGAAGAAGAAGAAGCCGAAGAAGAAGCCGCTCCTTCCGCCGCCTCCATGACGTCTCCGCAGCCGGCGTTCGCGTCTGGCGCGGCCGTGAGCGGCCCCAGCAGCAGCAGCAGCAGCAGTAGCGGCGGCGGCAGCAGCAGCGGAAGCGGCAGCGCGCCGTCCTCGTCCGCGCCGGCGACAAGCAGCGGCAATGGACTCGTGAGCACCGAGGAGGAGCTGGTGCGACTCGCGCCGCAGCCGCACGAGCGCGTCATCTACTGGGGCTCCGGCAGCCCGCAAGGTGCGTCTCCGCACCTTACCATGACCGCCCTGAGCGTAACCCACAGACTCTCACACGGAGCACACGACAGCGTGGCGCATCCTGATCGCGCTCGAGGAGAAGCGGCTGCCGTACCGCGGTGTGTGCGTGAGCTTCTCCAGCGGCGTGCTCAAGTCGCCCTTCTTCCGGTCGCTCAACCCGCGCATGCGCATCCCGGTGCTGGTCGAGCCCGTGGACGGACTGGCGGCGCCGTCCACCACCCAAGAGAGCGGCGGCGCGGACGACTCGGGCGTGGCATCGGGCCTCTCGCGCCTGAGCCCGTTCCGGTCCGTCATCTACGAGTCGAGCGCCATCCTCGAGTTCCTGGAGCGCAAGTACCCGGCGCCCAACTGCATGCCGCGCGCGCTGCCACTCTTCGCGCTCGCGCAGTCGCGGCTGCACGAGTCGAACGAGATCCTCTCGGTCGTGGGCGACCTGGTCGTGTACCTGCGGCGCTTCCCCCCGGAGAAGCGCAACCCGGCGCTCGTGGACGCCAAGTGGGCCACGGTCGAGAACGAGCTGCGCCTGTGGGAGGCCTACCTGGACGGCCACCAGTTCCTCGTCGACGCCGACACGCCTTTCCTCTGCGACTACGTGCTCTTCACCAACATCGCCTACGCCGTGCGCTGCGGCCTGCAGCTCGACGGACTCTACCCGCGGCTCGCCACCTTCTACATGCGCCTTTGCGCGCGTCCGTCGATCGACAAGACATGGCCGCCGCACTGGCGCACCTCGTTCGGCACCAAGGTGCTCACCAAGTGCTTCCGGTGTGCCGGCAAGGGGCAGCTCGAGCTCGGACGCACCTGCGAGTGCCAGCAGCAGCCCGTGCCCGTGCGGGCCTTCCCCTCGCCCGCCGTCCAGCACCTCCCGCAGCAGACGTACCCGCCGCGGCAGCAGCCGTACGCCCAGCAGCAGTGAGCAGCAGCCAATGCCGTCGACAAGCGGCGGTCGTGAGGGACAGCGAGCGTCAAGTCTGTAGAAATTGAGAGAGTAAATGCACGGGGTTCATTCACAGCATGCTGCGTGCCTGCCACTCCTCTCGCTGGTCACCCACGGATGGACGCCGCCTAGAGCAGCTCGAGCTTGCGCAGCACGCCTTGTGCGCGGCGCAGCGTCAGCTCCTTCTCCTTCTCCGTGTTGACGACGGCGCACTCGGCCATGCTGCCGAGCTCCGGCACGCTCCAGGTGCGCTCCATCGCCTCGTAGACGCCCCAGGTGGCGTCCGACACGTCGTTCTTGCGCGCGAGCAGCCGGCCCTTGACGATCTCGCGGTCGCACTCGCACAGGATGAAGGCGAACAGCGAACCCTCGCGGTGCGCCGCGTCCACGAAGCTGCGGCGCTGCTCCGGGTCCCGGAACGTGGCGTCCACCACGACGCGCTCGCCTTGTCGGAGGTGGCCCACGCATCGGATGAGGACCTCGTCGTACGTGCGCTTGGTCATCTGCGGCGAGTACAGCCCCTCCTCGAAGCTCCCGTGCCGGTTTCTGCTCGTCTGCGGGTCGTCCGTCGGGGACAAGTCGACGCTGCTCGACTCAACGTCGTTCGCGGACGTCAAGGACTCGCTCGACGCGAGCGCGAGCTGCTTGGCCAGCTCCTTGCGGATGGCGTCCGCGCGCAGCCAAGTCAAGGCGCTCTCGTCGCCCGCGAGCATCTTGGCGAGGCTCGACTTGCCGCTCGCAGGCAGACCGCCGACGAGGATCATGCACGGTCGCTGCTCAGGAGGAGAGAGCAGCTCGAGCGCCACGAGCCAGTAGCAGCGAGCCGTCTGCTGCTCAGCCGCGCGCTCGGCGGCCGGCACTGTCGGGTCCACGACGCGGAAGCCGTGCACCTTTGCGCGCACGACGGCGCGGTAGGCCGCGTAGAAGAGGAAGAGTGCCTCGTTCTCAGCCGTGTCCTGCACGGCCATGGTCAGGTACTCGCGCATGAGCAGCCGCGCGAGGTCCGGCCGGCCCTTGCGCCACACGTCCATCATGACGAACGCCACGTCCGCGAGCGGGTCGCCGTAGCGGAACTGCTCGTTGAACTCGATGCAGTCCAGGATGACGAACTTGTCCTTGGCCGCGGCGTCTCCGTTGCCACCGCCGAGTGCCTCGTTCGGCAGCAAGTAGATGTGCTCGAGGCGCAGGTCGCCGTGGCTGTCGCACGTAAAGCCGTGCTCGACGCGCGACGCGATCGTCGGCGCCAACGCCTTGAGCTGCGCGTACGTTTGCTCCTTGACGCGGCGGTACACGTTCTGGCTCACCGTCACGTCCACGTGGGTCTCCGTCTGCGCAAAGTTCTCGTCGATGTTGCGGCGCACCACGGCCTCCTTGCCGAACTCGTCGATCTTTGGCCCGCGGCGCGCGTCCGCGTGGAAGTCAACGAGCTTGCGCGCGACGCGCGAGAGGATGGCGGGTGTTAGTTCTCCGTCGTCCATGACGTGGAGCAGCGTGCGCTCGTCGGGCAGGCGCACCATGTGCACGGCCCACTCGACGATCTCGCCGAACTCGTCGTTGAGCCAGTAGTCGAGCTTGTCGTTCTTCTCGGGCGTCCACAGATCGTCGCAGCGCACGCGGATCTCGCGTGTGTCGCGCCGCATCGAGATGGGCGCCACGCCAATGTACACGCCGGGTGCGAGTCGCTGGTTGAGCTGCACCTCGGCGTAGCACGCCTGGAAGCGCTTGTAGAGCGTCGAGAAGTCCACGAACCCAAAGTCGACGGGCTTCTTGACCTTGTACACGCGCTCAGGCAGCATCATAACCATCGACAGGTGCGTGTGGATGCTGCGCAGGCCGCCATCGATGTCCGCGTCTCCGTCCGGGAAGGCCGCCACCGCGCTCTCGGGAGACGCGAACGCGTACGCCTTGGGGTCGCGCAGCGCGCGCTCCAACTCGGCCACCGACACGACCAGCGGCGGCGCCTGCTTGTGCTTGGGACGGCGCGGCTCCATACTCCAGGGCGGGAGCGTAACGGGAGGGAGGAGCGGTGGAAGCGCTTGTTGCTTTGGCTCGGACGCCAATATCGGGGAATGCGCTTCAACGTGGGGACACGAGGAGACCCGCTCGCAAAGACACGGCTGATGTGAAACACGGGGAATGGGAGGAAGTGTCCGAACAGGAATGTCGGGTGAGATGGGCCTTAACATAGATTGGCATGATGAATGTAAGGAGGAGAGAACATGGAAGCAGTCGAGGGACGTTTGGCGCGGAACATTGAGGGGGAATCTCGGACGAGACACGCACCACGTTGGCACATCAAGCGACACGCGGGACAAACGTACACAGTGACATCTAGTCACTGAAACGGAGCGTGTAGTCACTATCTCAGGGTCGACTTCAACTTCGCCGCCACTTCAAGCGCCTTCGACGTGCCCGGATCGACTTGGATATGCTGCTACTCGCGTTGCCATGCTCTGCTAATCAATGAAGAGGGGACACTACTCCATACGTAGCCACGCCCTGCCGATCAATAGAGTCCAGCTAGCAGCCGCTGCCGCCGGCGATGCGAAGGCACGAGGTCGAGTCGAAGAGGCTCAGCACGTTGGTCATGAGCAGCCAGCAGAAGGCGAACACCATGTACGCGACGGTGAGCACGCCCATCCAGAAGCTCTGGCCGCCCGAACGCTTGAGCGCGCGCGCCTCGGCCTTCTGGCGCGGCAGCCACACCACGAAGACGACCGACAAGATGTTGAACGCGTAGGCCACGAGGTACGCGTACGAGAGCTGCAGGTGCACGTGTCGGTCGTCGTTGGCGACGAATTTGCGCTCAATGTCGAAGTACCCGCCCGCGGTCTTGGTCATGACCTTGGCGAACGGCGAGCCGAGCTGCACGACGGTGGCCATGAGGCTCATGATGGTAGCCTCTCGTCCCAGGTCTGCGATCTCGACGACGAAGAGCGCGGCCACAAAGTCGCCGATACCAGCCGTGAACTCCTCGAGCAGCGGCATGCCGAGCCAGAACCACTGCGCGCGGAAGACGTCCCAGATCGTGATGAAGACTGCCGCGGCGTCCAGGAAGATGACACCGAACTGGCTGGCAACCACGAGCACCTGCCAGCTCCAGTGCAGCCCCCACTTGCGGACGGCGTAGACGGCGAAGGCAGCCACGCCCTGAGAGAAGACGCTGGCCAAGCCTTCGTTGAGTGGCTCTACCTGCGCGTAGGTGCTCTGGATCGCCGACTCGGCTGTCACGCCGAAGCGCGAGAAGATTTGCCGGAAGAAGCGGAAGGCGATCACCTGGAAGAACACGCGGTGCTGCAGCAGCTTGAACAGGTCCTTGTAGAACGCGCGCATGGGCAGCCGCGGCGCCTTTTGCTCCGTGATGAAGAACCAACAGCCAGGCACTGCCGCGAAGGCGAAGACGGCACAGACGCCCATGACGCCGTTGAAGCCGATGCTCCAGGAGAATGAGCCACCGTAGTCGGGGCTGTTGAGGCCCAGCCCGGTGAGGAAGGCGCCGAGCATACCGCAGACGTTCCGCACGACCGACATGTGACTTTGCACCGAGCCTCGCACATCTTCGGCCTCGCGCTGAGCCAGCTCGACCATGAGACCGTCCGACGCGCCGTACGCGATGACGGTGCCGAGGTTGGCCACCATGAGCAGCACCATGAGTTGGATGCCGCGGTCGGGGGCGTCGAGGTTGACGAGCGCGAGCTGCTCTTCCGTCATCTCAGCCGTGTCCATGTCCACTAGCGATGGATCGCCGTAGAACGGCTCGCCGAGAGGGAGTACGGCCATGAGGAAGCAGGCCACGAACGTCAGGGCCCAGCCCAGCATGAGGTACGGGCGGCGGCGGTAGCCACCGATCGGGTAGCAGTCGGAGAAGACGGCGAAGAACATGCGGCAGGAGCGCGGCGTGCGCACGAGCGCCTCGGCCGTGGTCACGAGCATCGCCGACATGTACAGATAGTTGTTGAGCACCGCGTAGACCACGCCCGAGTTGACCCCGTACACGACGCCGATGGCGCCGATGTGGATCAAGAGCCCGAGGTTCTCCCAGTCGTACAGCGACGGCGTCCCACCGGGTCGCAGCGCGCCATCCTCGAACACCTCGTCGTCCTTGAGCGCCGGCGACGCGTGCGCATTGAAGTGGACGTCGGGCGATTGGAGCTCCGTCTTGTCCTTCTTCTCATCGGTGGCTGGAACACCCATGGCGAGCAGTTCGTGGGTGACAGGGACTACTTGTGAACAGCGAGCAAAAGCACAAATGGGGACGAAGGCCCTTGGTCAGTCCCTCTTTCGCGGTCTCACTGGACGAGGACGAGCAGGAGAGTCGCGACTAGGCAGCGATAACCGAGTGGAGATGACGGAGGGGATCGATCGTGCGTGGGAGAAGGCCGTTGCGACCGGAGGGAGTCTTGGCGGTCGCGTGGAGGCGAGCGTCGCAGCGCAGGGGATGCGCGGACGCGTGCCGCTGGTGTCGTTGATTGGCGGACGCGCGTCGTCGGGACAGATAAAGGCCTTCAACGAGGACAAGTTGCAGAAACCGGAGCATCTGCAGGGATTAATCTGGTGATGAGTGGTCTCGCGGCACCTATCATCGACTAAAAGCGTGATCGTCAAAGGAGATCTCTGGCAATGTCGGTACACCATTGCATTGACGTCTCTCTGAAAGCATCACGAGTGCGTTGGACTCGAGCAGAAGAAGCATCGAGTGTGGCTGGGTGCTGATCGTGGAGGATGGAAAGTCTGAACGCTCGCCGATCCGGACTGATGTTGACGAGTGTCGAGTCCTGCAGACGCCTTCCTCTTCTCTGTTCGAAAGCATGCGAGACACGGGTGGATGCTGTCGTGATTGTCGTCCAGCGATTACAGAGACGGTGGATGTCAAGGAGAGCAAGCCGCATCACAAGAACTGTCCGCCCACTCGGAGCAGTTGCCAAGTCATGGCGCCAAGCTTGAAGGCCAAGAGTCTAGCTTGTTGTTCCTGAAGTCGTTCGCTGCCGCCTCCATCTAGTCATGCGAACCCGTTGCCCGACCGGCTCCAGTGATGCTCGCCGTCGTCCAGCGGCTCGGCGAACTCTCCCCGCGCCGCCTGCACGTTCTTGCTAGTGTTCTTGTCCCTGCTACTGCTGCTGGCTGCCTCTGCGCTCTTGCTGTCACCCGTGACGCGCTTCCTGCCGATCCCAAGTGTACGTCTCCTCGTGGGCTTCTCTTCGCTCTGCTGCGGCTGCTCCGAGTGTTCTGACTTGGGGATCGGCCGCGTCTTGGCGCGCGCCAAACGACCGGCAGCCGTCGCCGCGGCGACCGTCGCACTCGCTCCCGCGCTCTTGGTCTGCTCGCTGGTTCCATCGACGGACTGCTCGTGCTGCTGTTGCTGCTGGTGTTGCTGCTGCTGCCGCTCCTCCTGCTGCTGCTTCTCGACGGCCGCGACCGTGTCGGCGACGATCTCCTCGCCCTCGGTGCTGGCAACGACCGCGCTGTCCGGCGTCTGCCAGATCCACGCGAGCCACGAGGGCGTGATCGCGTACATGACGGAGCTCCAAATGGCGTCGCCACTCTGGGCCTGCACGGTCTGATCGCGCACGACGTTGCCGACGAACTCCTTGGCGTGCGCCTGCACGTCCCCGCGACTCAGCAGGTCGTGCACCGAGTCGCCCAGCGACCGCGTGACGCTCTTCTTGACGGGTTCCTGCATGAACGTGAAGGCCAGCAGCTGGGTCAAGTTACGCCGCGTGGTCTCGTCGCGCATGAGCTGCTCCAACAGCCGCAGCAGGCTCTCCTTGGCGCGCGGGTCGAGCGTGAGCGAGTTGAGCACGTCCAGCAGCTGCCGCAGCGTCTTTGGGTCCTCTAGCAGCGCCGACAGCACCCGCTTGGACAGCTCAGAGACCGTCGCTAGCGTCTGCGGGTCGTTCAGCGTGTGGATCACCAGTGCGCGGAGCGCCTCGCGCGTCGAGTCCATCACTACGAGCTAGGAACACGACCACCACGAGTCTGTCAGGGTACGCCATCCCGTCCACGGCAGGAGCAGAGGAGCGAGCGCGTACCCGCTGGAGGAACTGGGACGCCTGGTCCAGCACCTTGGGGTCGTTCAGCACGGTCTGCACGATCTGCGAGGCCAGCTCGCGCGTGTTGCTCTGCAGCGTCTCGTCCTGCAGCGAGCGCGACGCGACCTCGGCTGTGTGCTTGCTCACGCCCACCTTGAGCTCCGGTGCGAAGGCCACGAGCGTCACGCCCGCCAGAGAGACACCGCCGAGCCACCACCACACGCGCTGGCTGCGCAGCAGGCGCCGCGCCATCTCGACGTCGCTCAGCTGCGCGCCGCTGCCGCTCGCATGGTACGGAGGCGGCGACGGAGAACTCGAGCTCTGACGGGCGTTGGAGGCCGCGAGACGACGCGTTGGGACCGCAGAACGCGCGGAAAGACGCGCGGGAGGGTAAAGGAGTCGACTGTGCCTTCCATTAGCGTGCGCGGCGGCCTTGGCGAGCGCGAGACGCCCCGGCGCCAGCATCTTCCTCGTCGCCTGGAGGGCGGAAGGATCAGGACGTGATGCCCTTGTTTCTCGTCGGGTTTTGGAGGGTAGTTATAGTACCGTTACACTTCGTTCAAGTGCGAAATGTGACGAACCATACAAACAGCGAGTCATATTGGACTATGGTGTACGCCACACAATGTAGCTGCTGGCGGCTGATCCACCGAATCATCCGTCCAGAAGAGTTCGCGCATAGTTTCATCAAGGGAAATCGACTCTTCTGGATGGGTTCTGGACTTCTCGCTTCAACTGGGTCAAGTCTCCTTCCAGCCTCCATCCATTCGACGATCAAGTCCTCCCCGCTCCTTTGGACGCCTCCCTCAATGACAAGCAACACACCGTGCCAGACACACGCACACGCCACGTCCAGGCTATCGTTGTGTATACAGGAGCCGCGGCTGGCTCGCGACTCGCCCTCGGCCTCGCTCCTCGCTATTATCTCCTACGTACGTCCGCGCCTTCCGCCTTCCGCCCTGGCTGCCTGCCGACCACATGCAACTCGCCGGTGCTCGCCAACGACTCCAAAAAGCTTCCTGCGCCGTGTCCTCCCCGCGCTGCTCGCTCTCCTCCGCGGACGGTCGAACGCGGCGCCCGCCTCCTTTGCTCGCTTAAAAAAATGGCTTAAAACGTCTGGCACTGGTACTTCCAAATGACCGCGAAGCAGTCGCCGCTGCCCGTGGCGAAGTACGGCGACGCCGGCGAGGACGCCACGCTGATGACCGAGTTGCGGTAGCCCGTCAGCGTCAGCACCGACCGCGACGACCGCGGGTCCCAGAACACCACCGACCGGTCCTTGGAGCCCGACATGAGCCACCTGCAGTCAGCCAGCCAAGCACCGAGTTAGTTCACCGATCCATCACCTCGCATTGCCCAGGCATGCCACACAAACAGCAGACGCACCGTCCATCCGGCGTGTAGGCGACCGAGAGGACAAAGTCCTTGTGGCCCTGGAAGAGCATGCGCGGGCGTGTCGTCGTGCGGCCCTGGGCACAGACGTCCCACAGCATAATGTTGCGGTCCAGCGAACCCGAGATGACGTTCTTGCCGTCCGGCGAGAAGGCGATCGAGTAGACCGAGTCGCTGTGGCCCTCGAGGCGGTCCAGCAGCTGCGACGACTCCGTGTCCCAGATGCGCACCACCTTGTCGAGCGACGCGGCCGCGAGCAACCGGCCGTCGGGCGACAGCGCCACGGACGTGACGCCGTCCGACGGGCCGCCGCTCTCGCTGCCGAAGATCTTCTTGCACTGGCCCGAGCGCGCGTCCCAGAGCCGTACCTTGCGGTCGCCCGAGCCCGAGACGATGAGGTCGTTCACGTAGTCGAGCGAGTAGATCTCCGACTCGTGGCCCGCCATCGACGGGCCCTCCTCGTTCGTCGCAATGTCCCACGTGCGGATCGTGTTCTGCGGCATCCCCGCCACGATCTTGGTGCAGTCCGGCGAGAAGCAGACGGCGCGCACATACGCGTCGTCGGCCTCCGAGGCGGCGGCGGCGTTGGCGTTGCCGCTGTTGGACGAGCCCGGGCGTGAGACCGAGAACTTGCGGTCGCCCGTCTTGACGTCGAAGACCTGCGCCGTCTTGTGGCAGCCCGAGGCCATCATGGTGCCGTCCGACGAGAAGCGGACGCAGCACACGACGCTCTGGTGGTCCATTGACTGGTGCATCTCGGCGGCCGGGCGCTCCGACTCCTGGTACGACATGGAACTCTTGGACGAGTAGACGCAGCTCCAGTTGAGCCGGCTTGCCTTCGAGTTGGACGTCTTCTGCGTCGCGTTCGACGTGATCGACCCGCTGGCGCTCACCGACGTCGTGCCGTTGCTGCCGTCCGCCTCGCCCGCCGCCTCGCGCTTCTCGCCCTTGGCGCTGCCGGCCGTGGGCGTCGTCGACGCCGACGACATGCCCTGCGAAGCCGCGGGGGCGGCGGCCGAGCCCGAGGAGCCTGGGCCTGCGCGGCTGGGGCTCGAGTCCGTCGACTCGCGGTGAAGCTTGGGGAGCAGCGGGCCGCTGCCGCTGGCGCCGCCGACCGAGGGCAGCGGGCCGCCGCTGCTCTTGCCGTTCGAGAGCCCGGCGATGCCCTCGCCGTTGAGCTTGGGCTTCTTGAGCGCGGGCTGCGGCGATCCGCTGCCGCCGCTGCCGGCGCTGGACGAGGTGGCGGCGCTCATGGAGGGTAGCGCGCGCGGGTCCATCTTGCCGTTCATGGGGTCGTCTCCGCCGCGGTTGAGCGCCGGGATCGTGTTGCGGCGGCTGCTGCTGCTCGTGGGCGTCGTGGCGTTAGGCCCGTCCATCGACTGGGACGACGGCGGCGGGGGCAGGCTGCCGGCCATGCCCTGCGAGCTGGGCGGCGGCGGCAGCGGCGGCGGGTTCTGGCCCAGCTGCTGCAGCGAGCGCGAGGCCGGCTGCACGGGCACGACGCGCACGGGCGAGTTGGCGCGCGGCGCGCGGCTGGACGTGGCGGCGGCCACGAGGTTCGACATGAGCGAGTCGTCCTGGCCGGGGCCGCCCTGCGGGCCGCCGCGCGGGCGCTTGGGCTGCTGCAGCTTGGCGCCGGCGGGGCCCTGCGGCGGCATCGGCTGGCTGGCGGCGGCGGCTTGCGGCGGCGGCTGCTGCGGCTGCTGCGGGAGCACCTGCTGGCCCTCGAGCTGGCGGCGCATGCGCATGACGTCGTCCTCGTACTGCTGGCGCAGGCGGCGATGGTTGGCCTCGAGCGCCTTGAGCGTCTGCTGGATCTGGTCCATCTCGACCACCTGCGACTGGATCTTGCGCTCCAGCTCGAGCTGCTCCATCTTGGACATGTTGAGCTGCTGGATGGCCGCCTCGTACTCGGCCTTCACTTGGTCCAGCATGTCGCCCACGCGGGACGACGCCACGGCCGCCGCGCCGCCCGCGCCGCCCATCTGCTGCTGCATGGCGGCCGGCGCCGGCCCGCGCATCTGCTGCGCCTGCTGCACGCTCACGGGCGGGTTCCCGCCGCGCCGCGCCGGTCCGGGCGCCGACGGCGTGTACATCTGCAGGAGACCAGGTCGGACGTTAGTGTCGGCGGTGGCTCGCGCGGTAGGGCGGCTTCCGTCGGAACGCCCTACCCGAGTGGGGGCGATTCCGTCGGAACGCCCTACCCGGGTGGGGGCGATTCCGTCGGAACGCCCTACCCGGTGGTCGGGCGTTTTCAGCGGAATGGACCCGGACGTACCGTGTTGGTCGAGGCGCGAACGAGTCGTTCACGGACACCGACGGGTGGGAAGGAGGGGGGGACACAAGGAGTCGAGCAGGCGGGCGAGCTCCTTCCTGTGCGGCGCCTGGGCTTCCTTCCTTCGCCCGGGGGGGGGGAATGGGACGGCCGGCCGAGCGGAGCGGGGGCGGGAAAGAAGAAGGCGGGAAGGGCGGGCGCTTTGCTGCCAAACGCGCGTCCTTTTTAGTTTGCCGAGTGAGCGCGGAAGCCTGCTCGGCGGGCGGCCGGCCAGGTGCGTTCCCCCTCCCCCCCGGAGGAGCGGCAGGGAGAGAGGGGGGGGGAGGAGGAGGAGGAGGGCGGTAAAGGAGTGATGGTCAAAAGGGAGTGCAGGTCGCTGTCTCGCGAAATTCAAACGCGCTGGAGCCCGACCCCCGCCCGCTGGTGGAAGAGGTGGAGCGATAGTGGACGGAAGAGTGTATGAGCGGACGAGGGGGCGGACGAGGGGGCGGACGCGGCGGACGGAGCGGACGAGAAGATCGGGTCACCTCGTCCCACTTTTGCTCGCTGGCGATTCAATTGGCGACGCTTTTTCCGCCTGGTCGGTGGCGCCAGTCGGGTGTCCCGAATGCGAGGGCTGGCGTCCCGAAAAGAAGACGTCAAACCAGATGGTTTCTCTCGGCGCGGCGCCGCGTTCTGAACGGTACGACAGGTGCTGGCACTTGCTTTTTATATCGAGAGCAGCCTAGCGTGCCAGACGCAATAGTTCGCGGCAAGTGGACTCCAAACTGTCGGGGTCGGTCTCGGGGCACTCCTCGGACCACCGACGGCGTGGCCCGTACTTGCACAGTGAATGGTAGCCATGATTCCGAGACGCGACGAGAATCGCCATCCATGGTTTCCAAACGTACCGTCTCACTCTCGTTTAGAAGACCCCTAGTGATCCCGATGATTGGCAGGCAGGGCTGGCCACCTCATGCCTTCCTTGGACGCATCTCCACCACTTGGTGGCGCGCCAGAAAATGGAGGAACTGATCCAATACTGTATGTACAGTGGATGACGTTCTGAGGAAGTGCTGCGGAGCTGGCATGCGCGTGTGTGTGTGTCTGTCTGTCTGTGTTCAGCGCTCCTTTCGCGGATGCCCTCCCCCACCACCACACACACAAGAAACAACTCGCTCGGTGCTGCACATGGCCACCACTTCGTCGACTGAGCGGGCGGACGCTATTATTGGACGCCTCCAGTTGGCTGGGCACATGACGTCCGTCCGCAAGGCGTGACGCCACACTGCGCGTTCGTTTCTTTTCGTCCGAGCCCGTCCCATTTCCCCTCCTCGTCGGTCGATTGACGCGTGGCACGACACACACGCCGCACTCACTGTTCCAGACTGCGATCTGGCGCGTCCCAGACTGGAAGACAGCATAGGGGACCGCACACCGACGTCGCCCGTCCTCCCATCCTGACGACCTTCCGATACAAGCACCTTCAAAACTGCCTCGCTTGCTGTCTCGCACGTCATCCCTCCCATTACTAATGCGCGCGCGCCGTCCTCTAAAAAAAGCGCCACTTCCGCCCAGCAAGCGCGTGACAAGCAGGCGACACCAAGTTGCGCCGACCTCACGACCGGGCTGCCCACCATCACGACCGCCCTACCGTCGCCCTACCGTCGCCCACTGCTAGCGCCACCGACCGCCGCACTGCCCGCCTGCGAACCGACTTCCTGCCCCACCGGCGGCCCTACCTGCTTCACTATCGAGACGACACCCGGCCGGCAAGCAACGGACGCCACCACCACCACCATCACCAGCCCGGATCAATCGTCATGGTGCGGTCGCTGCCGCTGCGCACGGGCTTCTTCGCCGAGCCGGCGCTGACGGCGGACGACGAGCGCGAGCTGCTGGCGTGGGGCCGGTCGCTGGTGCCCGACCTGCTGGCGCGGCGGCGGCCCGAGGCGTCGACGGGGGCGGACGGCGCCGACTGGACGCTGGTGCACGAGAAGAAGGGGGTGCAGCTGATGGAGGACCGGCAGAAGGGCGGGCTGACGTACTCGGTGCGCGCCACGGCCACGGTGCACGCGCCGCTCGAGGACGTCATGGACCTCTTCCTGGGCCGCGCGGCCGCCACGACCGACTTCCGCGCGCTCATGATGCTGCAGCTGCGCGAGAGCTTCGCGGACGCCGCCGTGCTGGCGCACCGCGAGCCGTCCGAGAGCGAGACGCTCGGCATCAAGTGGGTCGCTGCGCGCCCCAAGAAGAGCGCGGCCGGCGGCGTCGGCGGCGCCGCCGGCGTCGACCTCTGCCTGCTCGAGTACGCCGCGCTCGTGGACGCCGCGACCGGGTCGCCCATCGACCCGCTGCTCACCGGCACGACGTCCCTCGCGCTGACGGCGTCCGGGGCCGCCGCGACGCCCGCCCAGGTCGCCGGCGTCTGCCTGTACGAGTCGCTCGAGCAGCGCGAGTGCCCGCCGCTGTACGACTCGCACCGCCTCGAGCGCGGCGCCGTCTCGCGCTGCGGGTTCGTCTTCACGCCGCTGGCGACCCAGGGTCAGGGCCCGGCCGCCGTCGAGGCGCTGTTCGTGTGCTCCATCCGCCAGCCGCCGGGCCAGCGCGGGCCGCGCCGCGCCAACCGCGCGCTGCTGGCGCACTGGGCCGAGGCCGTCGGCTCGATCGGCGAGGCCATCAGCCGCGCGCGCATCAGCCGCGAGCTCGCCAAGCGCAAGACCGGCCCGCGCTGGGTCCACGACAAGGACCGCGCGTGCTGCCGGCTGTGCCTCAAGACGTTCACCAACACGCGCCGCCGGCACCACTGCCGCGCCTGCGGCGAGGTCATCTGCCGCGCCTGCTCGCGCTTCCGCGCCGTCGACCTGCAGTCCGTCGGCCAGACGACGCTGCGCGTGTGCAAGGCCTGCATGGACGGCACCAACAAGCCGCTGACGGACGACGAGGCCGAGCCGGACAAGGCCGACAAGCCCGTGGCCGACAAGCCCGTGCCCGCGAACGTCCAGGGACAGAAGCAGACGCTCGCGCTGCCCGCGGGCGTCACGGACGAGACGCTACGCGATGCCGTCGAGGAGTACGCGCTCGCGCTACCCGGCGCCGCCGCTGCCGCCGCTGCAGGCAACAGCAGCAGCCTGGCGCTGACGACGCGCAACAAGGCGGCTGAGGCGCCCGCCGTGCCCGACCTAGTGGGCATCGCATGGCTGCGGCAGCTGGCCGAGCGCGACCCGAGCAAGCGCGAGATGGTGGCCGAGCTCATGGACAAGCTGCGGCGCGAGACAGAGGCCAACTTCGGCGCGCAGTTCGACGCGCACGGCGCCGGCGGTGAGCAGGTGGACATCTACGACACGCTGTGCGACCTGGCGGCGCAGGCGCTGTCGTGCAAGTACGCGGTCGTGAGCCTCGTGGACGAGAACCGGCAGTGGTTCAAGAGCGCCGTCAATGTGCAGGAGTCGCAGGTGCCGCGGGACTTTAGCTTCTGCGAGTACCCCGTGCGCGACCAGCGGCCGCTCGTCGTCATGGACACGCTGCGCGACCCGCGCTTCAGCGCGCACCCGTTCGTGACGGGCCCGCTGGCCGTGCGCTTCCTGGCCGGCGCGCCGCTCTTCACGGTCGACGACGAGTGCGTCGGCGCCGTCTGCGTGCTCGACACGGAGCCGCGCGCCGAGCTGCAGGAGTCGCAGATCGCCACCATGCAGAACCTCGCGCACCTGGCCATGGTCATGGTGCAGGAGCGCCGGGAGGCGCAGAGCCGCCTCGCGCGCGCCACGGCCAACGTGCACGCCGCCAGCCAGCAGCAGCAGCTCGTGCCTAGAGGCTACGCCTACGGCGGCGCCGCGCCGGTGTCGGCGGCCGCGTCGGCGACCGGCAAGCCGTCGTCCGACCTCGTGCCGCTGAGCAGCTACCGCGCCGGCGAAGGCGCCATGGTCGTGCAGCAGCAGCAGCAGCAGCCGTCCAAGGAGGACCCGGCGCTCAAGGAGCAGATGATTCAGCTGCTGCAGAAGGCCTCGCAGGTGCGGGACCAGGTCAACCAGCAGTCGACCGCGCAGCAGCAGCAGGCCGGCCTGCAGAGCTCGGCCGAGTAGACAGGCAGGCAAGGAGACAAGCAGGCAGACGCGCCGGCTCGGAGGCGCATTCACGCTCGCGCGGACAGATGCAGGAGGGGTGGCACGACTCGCGCGACGTACCAGTTGGACACAGATCGACAGTCAGGTAGACACGCGGACGGGGGGCTGACGGACAGCATGGCAGCTCGCTGGTCGAGCTGGGCAGTGCAGCAACGCGACCGGCAGGGCTCGGCTCCTTTATGTATGAGCTTCGCCCGCTGGCCGGCCGGACGGCAGGGACGTCACAAGGAGAGGACCCAACAACACGAAGCAGCACTTGGCAGACACCCTCCCGCGTGCTCGTGCTCGTTATTTTTGGTGGCCAAGCGCCTGCGATCAGTCCGCGGCGACCGCTCCGATGGACGCGATGGACGTGTGGGAGGAAGCCTTCGACGAGGCCTCGCACACGACCTACTACTTCAACCGCATGTGCGTTGGCGAGTGTGTTGGCGAGTGCTCGCTCTTGCCACGCCACTAACACCGTCATGGACGTGTTGACAGCACCGGTGAGACGTCATGGACGCTGCCAAGCCCGGCGGAGGCGGCGGACAGCCAGAGTCCGTGGCGCCAGGCGTTCGACGAGGCCTCGCAGACCGCCTACTACTACCACATCCACACGGGCGAGACGTCCTGGACGCCTCCGCCCGAGGGCGGAGAGGAAGACGCCGATGGGGAACGAGACTTTGCCGTCATGGGCTTCGCGGCGCTCGCGCTCCAGGCGAGGTTTCGAGGCCGGCGCGACCGCAAAGCCGCGCGGAGGAGGCTGCGCGCGCGCTACCAGATCTCGACCGACCCGGAGACGGGAGCGCGGGTCTTCACCGACATCAACACGCGCGAGGCGAGCGCGTCGCGGCCGATGCTGTTCGCTCGGTTGGGCATCCCCGAGGGGGAGGAAGATACGCCGGAGGACGAGGACGGTGGGCACGACAGCGACAGCGAAGACTTTGACGCGCTGGAGGACGAGGAAGAGCTCGAGCCCGACGCCAACAACGGTGACGAGGCACAGGACGGTGCCGAGACGACAGCACTGGCGTCCACCAAGAAGAACCGGCGGTTCCCTCGCTCCAAAGCTCAACAGCGCGTCGACTTCGCGGAGGACAACGAGGACTCGGCGACAACGCTGGACCTCAGTGGTCTCGATGCGTTCAAGCTCTCGTCACGCATCTGGAACCTGCAGCGGCTCTCGGTGCTTGTGCTGGCCAGGAACAAGCTCACACGCCTGCCGTCCGGCATCCAAGACCTGACGCAGCTCGAGGAGCTCGACGTGAGCCACAACCTGCTCCTGCGACTGCCCTCGTGTCTGCAGACGACCGAGACGTTGCGTGTGCTGCGCGCGCCGTTCAACCGCATCGCGGGCTTCTCGCCGCGCTTGTGGAAGCTGCGCGCGCTGCGAGAGCTTGATCTGAGCCACAACGCACTCAAGGAGCTGCCGTTCGTCGAGGGCGACCTCACGCTTCTGCGAGAGACGCGTGAGTGGCAGGTCGGCGTCGGGCTGCTGCGCGCGCTGGAAGTGCTCAAGCTCGCTCACAACCAGCTCGTGGCTACTCCGGTATCCATCGGGCAGTGCGAGGCGCTCGGCGTGCTCGATCTGTCGTTCAACGCGCTCCGCGGCGCGCTGTCTGACGAGATCCCGCGTCTTGCGGCGCTCAAAGAGCTCCACCTCGCGCACAACACCATCTCGGAGCTACCCGACGGCCTCGGTGGGCTCGGGCAATTGGAGACGCTGGACCTCTCGCACAACCTCCTTCGGTCGCTACCGGACGGCATCGGCGAGCTCACTCGTCTCAAGACGATCGACCTCTCGCACAACGAGCTGCGCGCTCTGCCGGAGGCGTTCGGCGCGCTGGAGATGCTACAGACGCTCATCCTGGACGCCAACCCGCGGTTCGTGGCGCTCGGAGGGTTCCTGCGGCGGCTTGGGCGTCTAGAGCGCGCGCGCTTCGCCGACTGTGCGATTGCCCGCATTGAGTCGCCCGACGTGTTCCGTGACGCGCCGATCCGTGAGCTGGTGCTGGCCAGCAACATGCTGGCGGCATTCGCTCTCCGACTGGGCGAGGACTCGCTCGAGATGCTTGACCTGAGCGGCAACCAGCTCGAGCGCGCGCCAACGGAGGTCCTCGAACACTGTCGACGCCTCCGAGTGCTCAACCTGCGCGAGAACCGACTGACAGCTCTTCCCGCCACCATCGGGCTTCAAGTCTCCCTCGAGACGCTCGAGCTGAGTGAGAACGCGCTCGAGCTTCTCCCGGACGAGCTCACACAATGCTCGTCACTGCGCGAGCTTCGCTGCGACCACAACTACTTGACGGCGCTGCCCACGCGGATGGGGATGCTGCGAAGCCTGGAGCGTCTCCACGTCGCATTCAACCGATTGACCGTGCTCCCCTCCTCGCTGTGCGACCTGGTAGAACTCCAGTGCATCTACGCGAACGACAACTTGCTGTCGGTGCCTCCACCAAGCCTGCATTGCCGCAGCCGCGACGGTGGCCGCGCGTGCTACATTGATCTTTCCAACAACCCGTTCACGCGCGTGAAGCCTGCTGTTCTGGTGTGGAAAGAGGCGCTGGCGGAGGCCACGGCGCTGATTGACGCGCGTCAGTTCGAGCAGGGCGAGCAGAAGCTCTCGGAGATCATCCGATCGACTCGATCGAGCACCTGCCTTCTTCATTGGGGAGAGCGACGGCGACGACAGCCTCAGTGGCACTACCAGCGCGCGCTGAGCCGCGTTCTGCAGCTCCCAATGGCCCACGAAGCCATTGACAACGCGAGTGAGCGCGTTGCGCAGCTTGAGATGGAGCTGGCAGCGTTCAAGCTGCTTGATGACCGTCAACGATTCATGGCGATCAAGAAGGTGATGACCAGGAAACCTGTCGACAACGAGGACAACCAAAACGAGCAGGACGAGCACCTCGAGATTGTCAACGACAAGCGAAAGGAAGTGGCGAGAATGCTTTCAGAGCAGCCAGAGGACGACGAAGACAGTAATGCACGCAGGCTGCAGACGTCGAGTCGCGTCCAAGAACTTGTCGACACGCGGCAAGAACTGACAGCTGCGGTCCAGCACTACGAGACACTGGCTCGCGGAGCACTGGCGGATGTGCGTGTAGCGATCGCTGGCAAGATCTATGAGGCTCCTACCGTTTGGTACCTGCAGGGAGTCGCGCACATGGCTCTCGGCGAGCCTGCCGAGGCTGCTCGCAGCTTCACGAGCGCTTTGCAGGCTATGGAACTGTCTCCGACCGGTACGGTTGCAAGGGAGAGCGTGCACGTCTTCGAGCGCCGTGCCGAGGCGTTCAGTCGACTTGGACAGCTGCCGAGTGCACTGAGCGACGTGCGTCGCGTGCTCTCGCAGTTCCCGTTTGCAGAGCTGGGTGACCGCCGCCGAGAGGAACTGGAGGAGACGGAGCGCGAGCTGGCGAGGCTCTGGGAGGTGCAGCGCACCGAGTACTTCGTCGATGACCACGAGACGTACCGCGCGTTCGATGTGGAGTCTACCACGGGTCTTCCACGCCGTCCAGAGGTGCTCGACATCATCGACGAAGCGGACACGAACGACACCGGCGTCAAGACTAGAGCGAAGAAGAGGCAGGGCATCACGTCGGAGGCGTCCATGGCAGCATTGACACCGGCGCAGCGGTTCGCTCGGGACGTCGCGGCCAAGACGCAGGCGCTCAGTGAAGCGGACGAGCACGTGAGAGCGGCATTCGATGCGGTACGAATGGTCAACGCGTCGCACCTGGCGCGCGCGAGGGACTTCAAGCGCGAAGTGCGCGAGAACCTGCAGCTCGAGATGGAGGAGGCGCGGCAGCGCGTAGTGGAAGCCGAACTCGCGCGGCTAGCGGCCGAGCTGGCGACTGAGCGCGAGCGTGAGTTCCAGGAGAAGCTCTTCATGAAGTACGAGGACGAGTACGCCTCATGGCTGGCCGCCGAGCTCGCGCGGCTTGAGGCTGAGCGCCTGCGGCGACTCGAGGCAGCGCAGCGCAAGCAGGAAGCCAAAGCCGCATACGAGAAGCGGCTCGCGCGTCGCGGCGGCCGGCGACAGGCTCAGCCCAAGCGGCGGTGAGCGTTTACGGGCTGAAGGTTCCGGCAAGAGCACCGTGAACGTTGTGGCAGTCGAAGCATGAATGCATGCAGTTGGAGGTGGAACACTGCAACCTGACGCAGGAGTCGGATCGTCACTTCAACATCGACTCTGGAATCCGATATTGATCTCTTTCTAATACCTGACATTTCGGTGTTTATGTTGAAAATCTAAATGTATACCGTCATGATTACATATGCAGACTATATTGGATGCGTAGTTGATATTCCTGAGAACTTGGCGACGCCTGCACTCCCGCATCCATCACAAACTCGCGACCGAGGTCGAGTCTCAATCGATACGCTGCGAAGCAACGCAGGCGAGTTGGCACCGCAGTTGTTGGGCTGTTGGGCGACGGTAAGCACTGCAGCAACTGGTTCCTGTGACGAGGCGATAGATGCAGTGGACCGTCTGTCGTGCAACTTCAACAAGGACGACCGCCAGATCTGCAAAATTGGACAAAAAGAGACTGTTCGCATCGTGTGCTATAGTCTCTTTTTGTCGTCGTCAAGCTCGAGTTGTCGCCTCCATCACTACATTGGTGCAGTGTCGAAGTGCTCACAATCGATTTCTCCAGCTTCCGTTCGCTCGGCCGTCGTGGCAAGCTGCTGGTTATCGACGACGACTCGGACATATCTTCACCTTCGTCATCTACGTGCTCAAGCGGTGAAGACGGCATGCCTGCCGATACTGGAGAGAGAGTAGAGAGCGTCGCAGAAGAGACCGTCCATCATCACTGGGATTTCACGCCGATCTTCGAGGCGTTGATGGACCAGTCGGAGTCCGACATCATTGCCGAGACC